>CAJFCJ010000155.1:27597-38181 GCA_904063045.1 Dimorphilus gyrociliatus
ACTTAGTTTTTTTGTTTAAATATCGTAAGATTGAGATAGACTACAATACTTAGTTTCTTTCATAAATTCATAGCAGCTTTGTGTTGCACAAAACGCCGAACCAAACAGCAGTGTATTGATAAAAGTATAGCGACCTTTCCATTGTTTTGCAGTATCATTAGATTTTAGTACAGATTTACATTGATCATATTCTCCAAACCATTGATTTCTTCCTAATCTATTGCCAGAAGATACAACACCATGCGAATCTTCCACTGTTTATTGAAAATTTATTAAGCATTGTTAGGCTTCCGTTGTATTAAAATACTAATATTATACTTTCTAAAGCCCATTCTTCAAGATTATCAGCAGCAGTTTTAACATAATTTCTCTCCTCTTCACATTTTTTAGCTAATTTTCTTAGCTCGTCGTCTTTCGAGCAATCAAGAAAATTCTGTACTATTAATTCTAATAGAGTGGACGTTGTTATTCCATCGATTACGAAACGATCACCTTCTTGTCTATTTATCATTCGTGAACGATATTGTTTCGTTGCAGATTCATAATAACGAACATTGTAGTTTGATTGAGCACATTTAATTGAGAAACTAAAGAGTATGTATATAATTACAAAGATATAAAATTTTAACTCCATTTCAAAGATTTAACACATTCGTCGAGGTAATCAGATAATGCTAAACAACAAACAAAGTCGCTATTGAATTGAAGAGTAAAAATTAACTTTATATTCTGTATTTTTTAATATAAAAACTTTTAAAGTGTTTAATATGATTTGATAAGAAAGTTAATGAAACGTGAATAAGTAATCTTACATTTATCTTATCTACTAGTGTTTCCTTAAAATGGAACATTACCCCAGCTAGTCTTTTTCTAGACTTTAATAGTTAAAATTTCTATATCACGTTATAGTTCATCTATTATTAACGCTCTTCTTCGAAAGGTTTATTATAAAATAAAAGAAAGAGAATGAGATTCAAACGAGTAGACAATCATTTAAAGTGCTTTGATAAATTGCATTAATGATTAAGAGATTAAATGATTCATTAGTAATAAAGTTTTTATAATATTGATTATACTATTTTATGATAAGATAGTCTAAAATTGTATTTTTTAAATAAACAAAGTTAAATATAGTTCAGTTACAGCTGATGATTTATGCATTTTTCGTTATATTTTAAATCTATATGAGCTAAATCTATGTTAGGATATTGATTAATCACAGATACTTCGTGCTGGGGAAACACTTTATTTTCTTTATCAATTTCTGTATTATCCACCTTGTTTACCGTGGATGGTTTTCGTTCGGTTGTCATACTTCCAAATAAAATTTTTTCGAGTCTAACAAATGATGACTCGAATGCCAAAGAAAATATTAGAGACATTCCCAATGAAAATGTCATAAATGCCACAAAATTAAAGGCCTATGAACAGAAATTTAGCCATTCAATTACAGTTTAAGAAAATATTAATTATTTACCTGATCATACTGAGAAAAGTATTGGATATATCTAGTTGATTTGGCCCTAATGCTCATAGGTATCCAATGAAGTAAATAAACTCCATAGCCAAGTCGGCTAAGTGGAATAAAATATCTAAGAGACAGAAATTTATTGATTATTCCTCCATAACCGTTATGACAAGCCCATAGAACCCAACAAACGCACAGACCCCATACTGGTTGCTTTAACGTCATATATGCAATTCTCTGTGCTTTGGTCCACGGTTTATTATTAGACGTATCTCTATCCAACCATTTAATATATACAATTGTAAATCCTCCTCCGATGGCGACAATCCATAGAAAAAGTGCTAAAATCGGAGGAACTCTAGGTTTCTTAAACTTGAGCATAATTAAGGCAAGAAATGCTCCTAGCATATATGGTCCAACTCTAGTCCATGGTTTTGTGTACAACTTTTCAAATTCTGTCTCTATACCAAGAGTACCATCAGGTTTTCTATAAGATTCATTACATCTTCTTTTTAGCTGTCTATTATTTTAAATTATATACTTACATGTTTTTATTAATAACTATTGGATTTGTTATAAAATGTACGCAGAATGCTGCAATCATTAGGCCTATAGATAAAATAGGCGTTCTGGAATAAATTAAAAAGTTATGATATATTATTAAAGATGAAAATATATTCTTTAATAAATACATTGCGTAAGTGAAAAGGATTATACCAAGGACAATATATAATTGCATATCGATACATAAATACCATGTATAAGTCATACACTGGAAAATTTATAAAATTCAATTAAAAATCTCTAATTACAAGTATAAATTATATTAATTAACTATCTATTACCGATTCGAATTCTTTAAAGTAGTTATGTATGTATAAAATGTTTCTCCACCAATACTTTCTACATAATTCAATATCTGAGAGTTTAGATACTCCTTCATCCATTGTCATTACTTCGCCTGGTCCACTTCTTATTCTTGGTAATATAGTTGCATAAAATGCAACAGTAGCCGCTAAAAGTGGAGTTAATCTCCATATTCTATGGAAGAAGTACATAAAAATTATCTTTAATGAGATTCTGCGCCTTCTTTTATTTAGTTGTTTAACGAATAGATATGTTGTAAGGAATCCACTTAGAACAAAGAAAGTATCAACAGCCAAAAATGAATTTACAATAACAGTAAAAGCGAATTCCTTATCGAAAGCATCGCCAAAATCGGAAAGATTTCCTGTTCAATTTGTAAACATTTATTACATTATCCTCTTATAGAACCATTTATCTATTTAATATAAAAAATACCTATATATTCTGAAATCAGTATGTAACTATGACCCAATAGTACCCATGTAACGGTTATAGCTCTGATTCCATGCATTGCAGTAAAGCTACCGGGTACATGTTCCGCGTGGAAAATTTTTGGAATATTAGTATAACACGAGAAGCAAATAAGTATTTTAACAATGATATCTATATTTTAAGTAACGAATATAAACAAAAATGTTATTTTCAATTGATAGATAAAATAAAGAAATACTTACTCTGCCTTAAACGATTGCTAATATACTGTTCGTTAGATTTTTTCATATAATTCTCATGAAATTCTGTAATATAATCAATTGTTGTCCCCAGAATCAATAGGAGAAGAAATATGGAAAAGAAAACTCTGTAAAAATTTAAAGTTTTTTAATTCATTTTCTCTTTTGTTTTTCTTAAAATTTACATTCCACCAATAGCTGATTTATCATCCTTTAATTTAGGCAATTCTTTTTCAACAAAGTAACTGCCAACAGCTGGTCTTGGTAGACAAAATATATCAAACAGTAGAACTAAGATGAAAGGGATATTATTAGACATCTGAATGTATTTAAGATAAGCTTTTATTGTATTAAAATACAAACAATCTTTAGATTCCTCCAGGAATCTGTTACATTTTGGTGTTGCACAAAATGCTGTTTTAAAATATTCCCCTCTAATGTTATTTCTACGGCCAGCAAATTCTATGACGGTATAATGACCTTTGATATTTGTCATAGTCTCATTTATGTTCACTCTAGCAGATATTTGTTTACATTGATCGTACTCTCCGTAAAATTTATAGTTTGCTAATCTTCTTCCTGATCTTTCCATACCGTGCGAATCTTCCACTATAAATGTTGTTATTAGATGTCAATATATACTGTATGTACAGTATGTACTATTAAAATAATTAACTTACTTGCAAGCGCCCAGCTTGATCTATTCCTGACCGATTCCTCTACTTTATTTCTTTCCAATTGGCATTCTTTAGCCAAAGCCACAACGCTTTCGTTCTTAAATGAGCAGTCAATGGTACTTCTAAGTATTTCACCAAACAAATTTGACGAAATGCTCTTTGATTCAAAGATATCTTCCAGTGAATCTGTCTTTAAACTGGCTATATTAATATCATAATTTTTCATTAGCCTTTGAAATAGCTCATTTTTATGGTTTATATCCAAAGTTTTCGTGTTAAATTGAGTCAAACCTACGAGGCAGAGACTCATTATAATAGAAACTTGAAACATAGACATTCTGGTCGATTTTTTACAGTTTAAAGAAAACAATCACAGCTTTAAATATACCATCTAATCAACTATACAGGTGATAAGATTATAAAAATGTAGTGGGAGAGCTTCTCTTTCTTTTCTTTTATTATGGCTAAATAAGCTATTTAGACGAAACAGTTAAAAGAGTATGTAAACTTTAATTATAAAATTTAATTAATATTAGAATTAAACTGATCAATAATAATAACAAAAGTACAGTTAGTGAGGGATTTGTATCATATTTGTAATACTTAAAGATAACAAACAGCTTTTTACAATTAAGATAATTTTAAATTTTTAGTACACTATGTTAAATATTAATGAGCTAAGAAGATAACACTAAAACTGAAGCATGTTTTGAGAGTATACGAAGCGGAAGTGTATCAATTTCCTAGAATCTTGTAGATAAGCTATTTCAAGAGTTTTAAGTACTTTTTCAGGATCGATGAGTACTATAATCTTGTGGTTCCTTGAATTGCCAGAAGCCGGGATTTGCAATAAGGCGATTTATCTTAGCTTCCATCGTGCTGATCTGCGTGTTCAATTCTTCGTACTTTTTTTCGAATCTTTTTCTTTGCTCCTCCAGTTTCTCATCAAGTACCAATATGGTCGACTGAGTTGCGGTCTCCGACTGATTTAGAGTGTTGGTACATTTAGCAACTGTTTGAGTTGGGATTTGTCTCTTCCTTGGCATTTCAAATTTATTATACCTTTAATTATTGTAGTCGTTGAATGAGTCACGATCGTAGATTATCGTTATATACCATGTATATATATATATATAGTCGTTTAGCGGGTTGCAAACAGAGTCGTCACTATGTCATTGACTTATCGGTATAGAGCGTTTGAGATTTAAAGTCTATACTAATAATATAACGGTAATTATAAGTAACACACGTACACAAAGAAAAGATGATGGGGTAATGAAAATATGGTTGAGTTTTAAAACATATAGACGTAACGAATTATAAAGTAACGTAAAGGTAATTTGGCAAGAGAGGTTCATCTGGTAGAAATGGAATAATATCTCTCACATCTCTCTCTATAATACTGTGTCCAGTGTAAATTTCAAACGTCCATTCTCCTCCAGCATATCTCTTGTTACACTGGCAGTGTGTGGGGGTGCATTGTCCTGCTGCCAGATGAAGTCTTCACCAAATTTTTTCCTTAACATTGGAAAAACTGTCCCCTGAATAAATTCAGAGTAAATTTCTCCGTTGATGTTACAGGGAAGTCTTTGGATGAAGACTTCACCATCTGAGGATATACACCCCCACACCATCACTCCTCCTCCACCAACAGGGAGTTTATCCCTATAGAGTCTTGGACGATCATCCAATTGCCAAGTTAGCAGATGGTCTGGGCCATCCAGAGAAAACCTAGATTCATCAGTAAAGATGACTTTACTAAAATTGAGTTGTTGTTTAACCCATCCACCTACTACTTCGAACCTAGTTCTTTTAGCTTTTGCTGATAAAGGGCAAATTATGGGGATAGGCATGTAGCTTGCTCCATTCTCTTTCAGAATCCTTTGAATGGTCCTTTTTGAGATATCCAACCTAAATTTCTCTTTTTTTTTCTTGTAGTCTTCCACATTCTCTTTTTATAAGATTGTTTGTTCTTTCGCTTACCTTTGAAGGTCTACCCATTCTTTTAGGTTGTTCTTCCCTTCTATCCTGGCAAATGTATTGCAGAGACTAGGGATATTCATGTCAACTGAAAGTCTGTTATATGTCATCTCTGTTTTTTTTTGTCTTGCCAGCTCTCTGATTTGTGGATGATACTTCACCTTAACAAATAATGTTAAGGAATTGTCTTCTAAAACGTAATTGTTCGAAATTCGAATGTTTTATAAGTTTTTTAGACAAAAAACATCCTTATGCAGATACTTACGGCGCATTTTAAATTATATAGGATTATTTCGAAAAAATACTTGTTGTCTAAAATAAAAAAAAAATATGTTCTAGGAAGCTGAAAAAAAGAAATATTGTATGAAATTACATAAAATAACTTTTAAACAACATAATTCTATTCCTCAAAATTACAGAAAAACAATTTTTTTTTCTATATATGAAAACTTCTGTCGCGGACTGTATATATATATATATATATATATATCTTTACTATATATACAGAATACGTTTGAACATAATACATTTCTAGAGATATTACTTCTTCAGTAAGAACTTTCTTACACATAAAGTGGAATGAAAGACATCACTGATAGAACATGTAATAGAAAGGGTAGTAAGATGAGTCTGTAAGATAACGGAAGAAAGAACTAACTAAATCAAAGTTAGATTGGAAGACTTGGAGAACACGTCTCACGATTGGGCAATAACAAGTGAACGAGGTATTAACGGACAAGGAAATGGACAGACAAAGAAAGGAGCGAGTGAGCACGCAAAGGTAATGGTATAGGAAGCCACCAACTGGCTGGAAGAGTAGCCAGCTCCTATCTGACTGCTTTGGAACTAGCAACAAAGAATAGTAAGCTAGTAACGATTCATGATAGCAAGGTGGACATGATGATAATCATTCATGAAACCTAGCCATGACAAATCGTGACTATGGAAATTGACTTAATGATAATGGAGAGGATGGAGGGGCATAGAGACCAGAAATACAGATTCGAAGCGAGCGAAAGGCGATACCGATAGAAAGCCTCTGACAGATATCGGTTTATCTCTGAATAAATTGAACAAAGTTGTTAAGGCATATTTCGTAATTCAAAGTAGTGCTTTCTAAGGCTTAAGCAAGAATAAAGGAATTATTTTGTACGATTTCTTTCAATTTCTTTAGAATTTACAAACATCTGTATTATTATTCACAAACCCATCATTTTCATAAGCATTGTAAATAGAAATCATTTTATGATTCAAATTTCCATTTTCAGAGTTGTTGTTAATTTTATGAGATTTTTCTGAATTCTCATTTTTCTTACTTGAATTATTGAACATAACTTTTTCTAACTTTATAAAAGGAGCTTCGAATGCTAATGAAAATACAAGAGACAATCCAATTGCTATAGTTGTATGGCTTAGAAAATCGTAGACCTTGAAAAGAGAAAGTAGTACAACATAACTTTAAAAGAGTTAAGTTCTAAATTATATTTAATTACTTACAGCATTAACATGTTCAAAGTGTCTTTTATACTTTTGGCTAAACACATAATAGGTCATGAGAAGCCAATGTAAAATATATATACCATAACTAAGCCGACTCAATGGTAAAAAATATCTAATAGAAAGAAATTTATTTATCAACCCTCCGTATCCATAGTGACATGCCCAGATTACCCAACAAATACATACTCCCCACGCCGGTGTACTAAATGTCGTATACATTATCTTTTCTATTCGATTCCATCCTTTTTTGCCTTTTCCTATATCAAACCACGATGCGTAAATCGTTACAAAACCACCAGCAATCGCAATACACCAACCAAATAGAACTACCATATAAGGAACTTTTGGTTTTGGGAACTTTATCATTAAGAATCCGAGAAGACAACCAATCATATAAGGACCACTTCGACACCAAGTTCTTGTATAGACTAAGTTATAAACATCATTGTCATCTCCATTACCATCCTTATCTCTGAGAAGTTAAGAGAAATTAAATCAAATACCAATATTTATACTATAATTTTGTATAGTATAATATACTAACAAAATTTGATTTAAAATTACAGGATTACTTATGAAATGAGAAGCCAGCATTCCAATTAGCATGATGAATGTAAGAATAGAATTTCTATAGGAAAATTCTTATTAATAAACAGTGCGAATAACTGTGAATATTACTCTACATAATAAATTAATTATTATAATTAGTCACATTGAATATAAAAATAGGCCTATGCCAAGGACAATATACAATTGCATATCGACGCTCAAGTACCAGGTGAATGGAGCACACTGATTAAGAAAAAAAGGGCAAAATAGGATCTTAGTAAAGTTACTTTATTAATAAATTATTAAAAATATATTACCGCTTCACGTGATCTAAATATATTATTAATATATAGAAGGGTTCTCCACCAATATTTTTTACATAGTTCAATATCAGGAATGGTTGATAATCTAAAAATATTTCCTTTTAGTTCACCTGGACCCCGTCTTATTCTTGGTAAAATTGAAATGTAGAGAATAATAGTTGCGACAAGATACGGTGTTAATCTCCAAATTCTATGAAAATAATACATAAATATCATTTTCCCATTTAATTTTCTTCTTCTCTTTTCCGACAATTTCAAGAAGAGATATGTAACTAAAAATCCACTCAATGTAAGAAAAGTATCAACAGCAAAAAATGCCCCAATAACTCCATGAAATGCGAATTGTTCACTGGGAACTTTAGCAAAATCGACTATATTATCTGTAAAAATAATACGCAGTAATTATTGTTTTGATAAAAAAATATTAGTTAAATGCTCTAATACCAGCTACTAATGGCCATAGAACGTATGTATGACCCAAAGTAATCCAAGTAACAGTTATTGCTCTTATACCGTGAATCGAAGTGATACTACCCGGTGTATGCTTAGTGGAAAATAACTTTGGAAGATTCTCACAAGCGGAAAATGCTAGCAAACCCTTTATAAATCTATCTATAAATAGTTTAGGATTGGGTATATATTATATAGAATTAATTGAACTAACTTTTTGGAATTATATGTTTCTTTCTTACTATAATATCGCTTATCGTTGAAATGAGTACCAGAATAGTAAAAAATGAGAAAAATGCTCTATAATATAAAAAGCTAAATAGTAATGTAAAGAATAAATAACAAAATAGATTACATTCCACCAAAAAAAGCTTTATCCTTCTTTAATTCAACTAGGTCATCCTCAACAGAAAATCCCAATTTCAACTTTATATTTTCAGTTTCGATAGTTACTAAATAAGATTTTATATAAGCTTAATACAATATACCTTGTTTTGACAATTCACTTACAATTCTTTATCTCTTGCATAAAATTTCTACATCTGTTAGTTGCACAATAAGCAGATAAGATTACTAATGTCCAGGCAGTGCCGGTAACTTGTACGTTAATAAACGAATAATATCCCCTCCATTCTTCAACATTTCCATTGAAATTTACTTTTGATTTGATATTTATGCACTGAGTATATTCACCATACCATTCAAGTCTTCCTAAAGTTATTCCTGAACTTTCTCTACCGTGGGAGTCTTCTACTGCAATAATAAAAATAGCACAAAAAATATACATTAGTATGGCAAATACAATTAAGCTCATAATTACATCGAATAGCCCAACTAGAACCTTTTCCAAATTCTTCGTATATCTTTTCTCTTTCTTTATAACATTCTAGCGCAGAATTCATTAAACTTTGATCATAACGATTAGTACTGGTAGTAATATTTTGTATAGCTAAATCCAAAAGTGATGCCGATATTCCATTTGAAGTTCTTTCTCTATATTGATTTATCCATTTTTTAAAATTGTCCAAATCTTTATACATTTGCAAATAAGTAGTTTCTGAAGTGTTTAGTAAAATATTCCGCTGTTGTTCAAAATTATTATATTGACTCTTAACAACGAATTGAAAAGACAAATAAAGAAATACGTTCAACGTTAGTCTTGAATTGAACATATTTAAGTTGATTTTTTTTAACACAATATACTAAAGTAATGAAGGAACAAAGGGTTTTTAAATGATAAAATTCTAAATATAAACAGTATAAGCGACTGTATAGGTTTGAAGTGAAATATAAATAATGTGAAATGGAAATGTACATTAATATATATTACTTAGTTCTTATCTTTTAGCTTAATTGAGAGGATAAGATACAAAATTGATAAAAGAGGAAAAATAATTCTCATTTATAATGTTAAATTGAGAGGGCAGTGTGATTGGCAATTAAAAAAAAATTATCATTTTGTACAACTATATCTTTGTTAATTTATTCAGTTATTCTAATCTCTTTATAATATATTCTTATAGTATTCTATTTAATTGATAAAAGCAAAATTTATGTTTTTGTGAGCTAAAAATAAAATAGGTAATTTCAATGTTCATATTAAGCTCTATACTTACTTAATGTAAAAATCTATAAATTAATTTGAACTCTTCATTTGTACAAGTCTTCTCCATTAAATTGTTATCCTCGTTTTCTTCTTCTTCTTCCTCCTCTCATTTTTTAGATTGCGTCAAATTTTCAAATGTCAGTTCAATGATATTGAGTTCTACGTTTAAGATGATGGAATTATCTTATAAATTTATCTTTAGATAAAAGGCTAAGTGCCATTGTTTTATCTTATTCTTTTTTATAATATATATAAAAGATATATTTGGAACAAATTTTTTTTTCTATTCACTATTCAATATAAAGAAATAGCTAATTAATCTCTTAAAATCATGTGATAAGGAATATAATACGCTATTTTAGTGACTCATATGTGCAACAAGTAGTCTTAGTGAAATAATTGATATAGATAAATTTCATAGATAGTGTTGAAAATGCTATATAAACACTTAATTCATTAAATTGATTTTAGAAGAGTTCACTCGTGTCAAGAA
>CAJFCJ010000156.1:0-26353 GCA_904063045.1 Dimorphilus gyrociliatus
ATCTCACATGTTGTTTTGGCATAGGATACAAGTGCTTTGAAGGTAATATTTACGCCTCAGTACAGTCTAAAATATATTTGTATTCATTA
The DNA here is from genome assembly GCA_904063045.1 of Dimorphilus gyrociliatus. NCBI lineage: Eukaryota > Metazoa > Annelida > Polychaeta > Dinophilidae > Dimorphilus > Dimorphilus gyrociliatus. The sequence continues at coordinate 90 of CAJFCJ010000156.1, forward strand.
AACTTTCCAGTTTAGAGTGCCGGCCCTCCTACTGGTATAAACTGTTGACTGGTCATAAAGTATTTTTTAGTATACCACTAAGCTTCCAATAATTCTGGTTTGGCATAGGTATTATTACCTTGACTAATGTTCCGTCTAAGCTTTTGTCAACTAACCTTCTTTCATCGTCATCAGAGAATAGTATTTTCTCTTGCAGTTCCCCGAGACTCATATCTAGTTTCATGAATTGTCATTGAAGAGTTTTTTACAAAATAAAAAGCTACAATTTCGATTTAAATCCCTATATTAAACATTTGTATTGTATATACAGTAGGGGAAAAAAATGAAAAAAAAATAATTGAATGAAAAGTCATATTTTACGATGTAATTAAAGCAATATTTATATTATGTTTTCATTTATATATGGATAAGCTATTCAAATAAATTTTTCTCCTTGGTTCTAGTATTGTTTTTTAATCAAAACATCATAAAAATATCAACGAATTGCTCCTGATGGGGAAAAAAAATGAAAATTTTAAATTAATAAGAAATATGGTGTCCTTTATTTCTAATACATTCTATTATTCTTTTATTCATTGAAAGACATAGATTTTTGCACAAATCACTGCTTATATTATTCCAAAGCTCCATAATTTTTGACTTTAATTCATCGCCAGTAGAGAAGGATAAACCTCTTAATTTGTACTTGAGAATATACCAAAGGTTTTCAATAGGATTCAAATCAGGAGACTGAGAGGGCCAATCTAACACATCAATATCGTTTGTCTTAAAATACTCCTTTGTCAGTCGACTTGTGTGTTTTGGATCATTATCCTGTTGAAATTTTAACCTGTTTACACCTAGTTTTTCTTTTATAAAGGTAAATTAGTAGCTAGTATATGTACGTACTGTACTGCATCCATTATTCCATCAACAAAATGTAACCTTCCTACACCTTCATAGCTAAATGATCCCAAACCATCAATTTCTTAAATCCAAATTTTTTAGTAAAGTTTAAGGTGTCTTATCAGAGCTTTCTTTCCATACTTTGAACCGACCAGAGTCATTATAGTAAGAAAATGATGTTTCATCGCTAAAAAAACATCATTCCAGTAATTTTGACCAAGAAACAACCACTTTTTTGTTACCTCCAATCTTCTCTTTATATGAATGGGTTTGAGAAAAGGTTTTTTTACTGGGATAACAGCTTTAAACCCGTTTTTATTTAAAAAGTTTCTTATTGTTCTGGGATTCACAGCCAAACCTGTATTATTTTCTATATTTCTAGCTATTTTAGGACTAGAAATCAAACTATCATTTTTGATCAAAGACTTAATCATTGATAAATGCTTTGATTTAAGAACTTTGGGCCTGCCAGAACCAAGTTTTCTATCAGTATTATTATGCTGTTGAAATTTAGTGACTATTCTACTGATAGTCGATACACTAACACCTGTTTTTATCGAAATTTCTTTATAAGTAAACCCCTCGTTTCTTAGTGTAAGAACCTGACCCTTGACTACAGAAGAATAGTGATTTTTCATAAGGTCATATATACGAAGTTTTTTCATATGATTATGGAGGGAAATTTGACTTTTTTTAAATTTTTCATTTTTTTTTCCCCATCAGGAGCAATTCGTTGATATTTTTATGATGTTTTGATTAAAAAACAATACTAGAACCAAGGAGAAAAATTTATTTGAATAGCTTATCCATATATAAATGAAAACATAATATAAATATTGCTTTAATTACATCGTAAAATATGACTTTTCATTCAATTATTTTTTTTTCATTTTTTTTCCCCTACTGTATTTAATCTTTTCTGTTGTCAAAATTTATAACATAACTAAAAGATTCACCACATATTAAATATAAATAAAGAAATTCAAACATCTTTTATGTCGCTTTTTCTATATTTGTACTTATTTATGGAACTCCAAATTTTTCAAGATGATTAACACCTATTACTCGATTTATTTATTATATCTGAGTACTTTGACAACATCAAATAAAGCTTTGCTGTTTCTTGCAAGGGAATTTTATTTTATAAAGAAAATCCCAATCTTTTATTAAAGCAAGTCCTGGAAATACGTTTTTTCAGAAGAAGCTCTAATTTGATAAAATAACAGATCATCGTTTAATTAAACAGTTATTTAAATCTTTGACAGATATTTAATTTAAGGTCTTATAGAATCATCTACTTTTCCATTTTAAGAATATTAGAAGTGTTTAAATAAGATCAATTTTTGACCCTTAAATGATTTTCAATCTACTTATAAACTTATTGTTTATAAAAGGTGCAAAAAACGAGAGTAGCTCCATGGCATCTGTCGATTTAAGCACACTAGTAAACAATAAACCTGTTGAGGAAGATGAGAGAATGCAATTTATGATGGGATTTACCACTGGATTTTCGAGAATGTTGGGGATTCGTGACAAAAACCACATACATCACAGAAATATTAAGGATCGTTTGAAAAAAAATATAATTATGACCTTAAAGTCGATGAAGCTAGTTTTTATTACAATTACGTAGAACTATTAAGAGTACATCATAAAATTTTTAATATTGTCAGATGGTATAAGACAATTTTAGGATTTATAAGAGAATTGCAAAGTATAATAATAGAAATTAAAAAAGGACATTTCAAAACACATAAGGTTCCTATAAGAATATAGAGCCTATTTTTTATCATAATGTGAGTGATTCTGACCATAGTAATAATAAAGGAGCTTATAATTGTGCAATTGAGCTTTTAATACAATGCGACAAAAGTTTATCTGAATTTGAAAACCTTTTTTATAAGGAACAAAACAAAGTATTTGGTAAATTAGTAGAATCAAATGATGAATTGCCTACCTATCTATTAAAAATAGAAAATTATATATATGAAAATTGTGACGATACTGATTTCAAAGAAAAGTACATACCTAAATACTTTCTTAGAGAAATAAACATAGAAAACAATAGGGAGGTATTAAAACCACCAAACGTTGTATTTTTCTATTTTTTAGATAAAAATGTTGTAGAAGATTGGAAGTGCCATATCAATAATCATAAAATACTACCTAACATTGATAGTTTACGTAATAAATATGGAATACCTACAAAAGAGAGGGTCGCAATCTTAAAAGTCATTATTTAAAGTTATTCAAACAGATCTCTGAAATTGATAGAATTCAAAAAGATGGTTTGACAGGTGATGCTAAGTTATCCATGTATACTTCAGTTGAAGACTACAAGCTCTTCGTTGATATAATGCTCGAAGGAAAGAGAGTAGCTAAAGATAACGAAGAACCAGTACAGTCAATGTTCAATCCGTGTACTAATTCATGATTTTTATTAAAAAGTTACTCAAAACGATAAAATGTTAAATCTTTGTATTAGAATACGTCAAACAACCCTAAAAATATTAATATTCCTATCAAATTCTTTCCCCTATTTTGTTTATTTTGGGAAGGTAAAGTAGAGTAGATGGTAGATTGATAGGGACTGTTTTGCCCAGAAAAACTAAATAGGAATTTTTACTATAATGTTATGTGTATATACTTACAGAATTAAATACATAATTTTTTTAAGTCCTTTTCTTCGGCAAGTATGAAAAATATTATACAAAACCTACTTTATTCAACAAATCGCTTTGGAAAATATCTGGATGCAACTTTTGTTTTGTTGTTTTTATCTTTTATGATAATTCTATAGTCACTATAAATAGATGTCATGATAAAGAAGTGTTAATAGCTAAGGTCGTATGTTAACATTGTTATCAAAATATTCGGCTAATAAATATTGTTGTCCTATAATAATTTAGTTGTTATTATTGACCTTTGCATTGTATTCATTTATATAACTGCTTTGTAATTGAGATAGCTATTTGTAGTACTTTAAAGAAACAAAATATATTATCATTGAAGTTATTTGGATCAACACTTTTAAATAGTACAAATGGTTTGGAATCAACTAAAACCCCCTATAGGTTTTCTTTTTTAGTTATTTAAAATATTATATAACTCATGGTTACTTAATATGAAAACACTGTTAGATATTTACTAAATGGGGCCAATCAAGAAATAATAAAATTTTTCGAGTAAAAGGGAGGTCCTAGATCTAATTTAAACTCTATATCATGTTCTGATGTTCTTTGAATGCCCTCACTGCTAATATAGATGAATATGTTTATAGACGTTACAGTAGGAAATGTAGTTTTTACCAGAAAAGAGTACTAATAAAAACAAATTCATTCTGTGCTGTTTCAGAAAATATACTAAAAATGGGGAAAGTTCTATTTAGATGGTCTCAGAGAGATTTAGTAGAAAGGATATTGCATGATATAAGTATATCACAACCCACTTTAATAAAAAAATATAAATTAATAAGAAATGAAATTACAAAGTTCTTAACTCTAAATCCTGTTAGACTTGGAGGAGCGAATGTAATTTGTCAAGTAAATGAAAGCTTATTTTGCCATAAACCAAAATATCATCGTGGAAGAGCTTCTGAAGTGTAAGTAAAGGTCTTTGGAATTGCGTATACAAGCTACGTTCCTGCTAGATGTTTTTTGAAGGTCGTGCCCAGCAGAAGAGCTAATCCCCTTTTACTAATAATCTACGACGTTTACTTACCTAACACTATAATATTTTCTGATTAATGGGAAGCATATCAGAGAATAAATGAAGGTAGTTATGTACATAACACCGTTAATCATACTTTGGTGTTTGTAGATCCTAAATCGGGCGTACACACATAGAATATTGAGTCATGCTGGAGCTCAATAAGAAGAAAATTCAAATATATAAAAGGTATTCATAAAACTCACCTACAATCTTATTTAAATGAGTTTAGTTACAATTGTAATAAAAAATGATTGGTCCAAGTAATTTTTTTTTTGGTTAGCTGAATTAAACATTTTGAAAAAAAAAATCATACTGTAAACAATGTAAAATTTATAGAGATCTAGTAGCAAATCATAATATAGATGGTTTAATTTGAATGTGTAAATCCAAGAAGTGTGATAAGAATAAGGTTTCAATTCGTAAGGGATCTGTTTTCACTAAAATAAAGGCATCAATAAAAAAAATTTATAATCTTTGAATGGTCCATAAAATCTCCAAGTATAGATATATTTGAATAATATGACGTAAACTATAAACTTCATAAAAAGTCATGTCATTAATTAGAAGTAAAATTACATGTGACAGTTGAATTAAAGTAGAAGGCCCTGGTTTAGTCATAAGATTGATAAAAATGCTGTCACTAAGAAAATATAATGTAGGAAGATGTAAAAAGCAGTTGTAGACGGTCTTTATAAAAGCATAAAAAGATGCTTTTTTGAGAATATAGAAAAAAGAGATGCAATAACTTTTCAAAAGATTATCAAGCAACATGTAGAAGAACTTTCCATTATTATAACCGATGAATGAAAGGGATATAATGACATAATATATCCTGATTATGGGCAGTGTAGGAGGAAACGTAAAACTAACTTTAAAGACAAAAATACATCAGAAATCCATACATAAAACATTGCCTAAAAAGTCGCAGTAATAATATAAAGAATAATATAAACGATTATTTATTTTTAAAAATGGAACCTCCATTTTTAACTATTTTGTCTAGGATAAAAGTTATTAAATCGTCACTCTGAACTTAATTATATTTTTATCTTTCTCTAATATTCAACTTCGAAGGGTCTGAACGCAATTTTTACTTAATTATGTAAGTGCCTAAATTAATGAGTATAACAGTAGAACAGCAAATAATAACAAAATTTTAGTAGAAGATAAATGCTTACTTGTAAGATATTTCGATAACAAGATTAATACTATATTACATCCTCTGACATCATTATATCATGAAGAAATATATACTGTTATATCAGTTTATAGCGACGATCGAATTTCGATATAAGATGAAGATAATGATATAGAAATGACTTTTAATATATTTTGAAGCGTTTAAAAGACTGAACAGGGGGATCTCTAAAATTTTTTACAAAGATCCTTTTTAACCAAGTTATCTACTTAATTCTGGAAGTGTAAACACGAAAAAAGTCGTATCTATTTTTTTGGGAGCAGATCCCTATCAATTTACCATTTACTTAATTACTTAATTACACTTTACCAAAATCAACAAAAAGGGACAAAAATAATAAAAAAACTTTTTACAATAATTTAATCGGAAGAATTTATTACTCTATTTATCTAACAAATATGATAATATTTTTCAATAAAATAACTTAAAATTCTGAAGATTCATCAAAAATCCACGATAATTTATTTGATCTCCTATTTAAATAACCAATCAAATCTATGCTGCTCCTTTTATAGTTTTATAAAAAAATCGTTATGTCGTCACTATGTTTATTATTTTACTTTATTTTTCTTTACAAACAAGAATTCTTAATATAAAAACATCTGATTCAACGAAAAAGCTACTTAAAAGAGTTAATAAATTTTATTCTTCGAAAGAAAAGTTGTTTAAAAAAACAAGAAAGCAAAAAGATTATTACGACATTATATTTCAATGCAAATGTCTAGAAATATTAGACATAAGTAATAATGGAATAGAAGAAGATGCGTTAATTAGTATAAATAACTTAAAAAGTTTAACTTGGCTTTCTATATCCAAAAATTATCATTTGAATTGGAAAGACACAAATAAAATTTTTAAACTGCCAAATTTGAAAACTGCTTATCTAGACAACTGTTTTCCAAACCGCACTTCTTTTAGAATATACGACAATTTTATAAAACCACTTACTTTCTTATCATCTCGAAATAACTGGAATATTTCTACAGATAATATCTTCGCAGCGAAAAATTTAATATACTTAGATCTTTCGGGATGTAACTTACCTTCCAAGTCGTTTAAGAATATAGATAAACTAAAAAAACTAAGAAGATTAAATTTAACCGGTAATAACTTGAACGAAAATGACCTATTATCTATTTCTAAAATTCAGAGTCTACATACATTAGAACTAAGTTATTGTGCTGTACCTCAAAATATTTTAACTTTTCTAAAAAACAGTGAAAACTTAAAATATTTAGATCTAAGGGGAATTGAGCCGAATACTATAGATTATACTGATATTTGCAAAATAACGTGGCTAACTTGGTTATTAACAAACCGTACATATGATAAATCTACGTTATTCGAAAACATGGGCGGATTCTTTTTTTATATAAAAGTATTAAGCATGGATGATTTGTTTTTTACAGAGGATGACCTTATTTACATTAAAAAAAAATTAGATATATCCTTTTTGTCAATAGTGCCTAGATATACTCACATGAATAGGTTTATAGACTTAAATTCCAAGTTTCCTAAGCTAAATAGGTTGAAAATCAAATTTGAAGGTTTATATAATGCAGGGTTTACTAATTTATTAAAATTGCGCTATTTAAAACGTTTATACATGGAAGTAGACGATTTGCAAGTTAATAATTTACATGAAAAAATGAAGTCGTTACGCTATTTGTCAGTTCTTCATATAACTATAACAAAGACGATCAACAAACAAAACTTAGAGGATCTCTTAACGTATGAAAACTTAGCATATTTAGATGTTTCAAAGTCTAAAATTAGCGATTCCAAAAATATTGAATTATTATCTATTGTAAAAGCTTCTCAAGAAAGTTTAAAAGATATAAGAGAGCGAAAAACATTTAATAGTAAACTAGAAACATTATATTTGAAGGGGAATCTTAAGAAAACCATTGAATTGCAAAATTTAAATGTACTTTCCAATCTGAAATCATTATCAATCACTAAGTATATGATAGATCAACTCGACATTGCTTCATTAGCCAAAATAACCCATCTACATACTCTAAGGTTTACTAACTGTGATTTCTCCAAAGATTGCTTAGTAAATATAAAATTATTTCGAAATTTGGTAAATTTTGAAGCAGATGATATCGTAACTTTAACTGATAATGAAGTTGAGTCAATATTCAACCTAAAGAACCTACAAAGTTTATATTTATCAGCAAATTTTCGTAAAAATTTACCTATTAAAGATATTGAACTACTACAGAACTTAACTAAACTTGAATTAAAATATATGATGTTTGAATTACAGGACATCAAATCTATTACAAAATTATCAAAGTTACAGAAATTATCAATAGAACGGTGCGAACTCCCAGAAAACTCATTCAAAGACATTTTTCTATTAAGAAATTTAGAGTTTCTATCAATGATTTATTCAAAAAATATAGGATTTGAAGATATTAATGGAATTTTAAAACTTAAAAAACTAAGAGAATTGAATTTATATGGTACAATCATTCCTCTGAATTCCCTAATTAATATTAAAGTCATGGCAAGCTTAGAATATATAAATCTCAGAGGAGATAGATTATTAGGTAAATATGACTTGATCGGTATATTTGATCTTCCTAATATAAAAAAAATAGATATAAGTTCATCTAAAACTGGATTTCATAATTTACGAGAACATATAGAAATTAGAAGATATAAAAAACATCTTATTTATTACCAAAATGATAGAGAAACAGCTGACCATTGTTACTATTTACCAGACAAAAATGTTATTGTGCATGGTTTTAAAAAACAAACCCCCAAAGAAAATGATACTCCTGAAAAAGAACCAGAATGTGTAGTACAGTAATTTTTTCTACATTTTAAACGACTATCAAAGTTAATCGGGAATTTATAACTTAGATTAAATAAATTTTAAATCGCATATTTTCTAATCACTAATTTATAAATATGAAAAATAATAGTTTATTATAAATTCAATTTTCATAATCAATCATACTAAACTAAAGAAATAATCTATTTCTAAACATAAAAATATATGTAGAAAACTTACCAGGGCAGAGTTTAAATAAACGGATTTCATTAGAAAATCAATATAATTACGAAGTTTAGATTTTTGGATAGAGTTCGATGATGGTTATATCAGTATTCTGACTATCTTTTTGGTTATTGTTTGTTCTTTCATACTATAATCAATTAAAATACTTAACAAAATATCATTTAAAGAATTCGTTTTTTATGATGAAAATTTTAACTTTGAACCCATCATAAGTTTTTATTAAATGAGTTAATTGCAACTTGTAACAAAAAAACGTTATATCGACTTTTACCGAAAAGGGGGGTTTATAAACTAAATTAATTAAATTACACGCTTTGTATAAGGGGGGTAAATTAACTTGAGATAAAATAAATACAAATTTTAAATTTTCGTCTATCTTATTTTGATTATAATTTATTTATTCCCCTTTACATGACTCTAAAAGTTTTTGACTCATTTATGCCCTATTATGGTAGCAATAATACCTATCACCAAATGATTAACTAAGGCTGTTTCTTCCGATGATAGACGGAGGATTAATGTGAAAGTTCTCGAAGGGATGTTGGCCAAAGCGATATTTGAGTCGCTGAGCCAGAAATATAAAACAGTAAACCGTTTGGTGAACAAATTATTGAAAACAGTTTTCTCATGAAAGGAAAACAAGGTAGGAATAGAAGATATATTCTTACGGCTGAAGAAAGAGAACAATTAATAAGCTGGGTGGATGCCGATTGCTTTTTCCCCTAAAAGAGAATGTGAAATGAAATTTGGAAAGTATACATCACAGAGTACTGTTGATAGGACATTACACCAGTTTCATTTCACATTAAAACAAATCATACATATCCCTTATGGTAGGACAACTGATAGCTGTAAGGAAAAACAAAAAGATTATGCTAGAAGTTGTCATTGTTGCAGCATGAAATGTCCGGGCTTAAATTGCATTTATTTATAGAAATAAACTCAATTATGAAGTTTTATTATTTTTTTTAAACTCTAAATTTACTATAAAGGGCAGGTGCTTCGTAACATGAAATGTCCAGGTAAATTAATGGAAAAAATCGATAAATGTCCGGGGATTTTTATTGAATACTTTAATAAAGGTGTATGGTATAATATGTTTATATCTCAGTTTTATTTACGAAAATATAATTTTTAATTTTTTTTAATGAATTTTCTTCAAACAACGAATTGAGACTTGTTTAGTTTCATTTGTCGCTTCAGATTCAATTAATACAGTTTCTCCATTTATTTCCTGCACAATATACAGTCTGTTATAAAAAAAGTGAACAAGAAAAATTTATTAAAAAACTTATGCAAACAACAACACTATTATATACATAATATCTTGAAAGAATGAACAATGATCATGATACTAACAGGTATGATTTTGAAAAATTTTATGATTAGCTTAATTACTTTTTATCTCAAGAAAACTTTTTGGACTGTAAAAAAAAGTGAACAGGGTCAAGACTTTGAAATTTTCCTTCGATAAGGTATAAATTATATCTAATTTCCCCCTTTATGACTAGAAAAATCAATGAAGAAGCAAGATGGAAAGCCATATTGCTTTATAAAGAAAATTTTAAACATCGAGAAATTGTGATGAAACAGGGCTAGCTCTATCAATAATCCACAAGATAATGAAAAAATTAATCAATAATAATACTATAGAACATTTAATAGGGAATTATCGTCCATCTAAGTTATCTAAAAGCGTTAAACACCATTTATTAAATCTTAATAATGAAAACAGATTTTTATCAACAAGAAAGATAGCAGAAAAATACAAATAGTATATAATACCAATATTTCACATGCATCTGTAAAGAATTACTTAAATAAAATAGACATCGAAGCCTTCACACCATGCTATAAACCACTCTTACAGCCAAGGCATATTAAAGGTAGATACGATGCAAGTAAGAGGTGGATAAAAATGCTAGAAAGCGCTCTAAAACCGATTATACTCTTCGATGAATCAAAATTTACCTTACCAACAATGATGGAAGTCCAAAAGTATGGCGTACAAAGTTTTCTAAACTTGATATTTAAAATATCAAGAAGACTATAAAATTTAGAGGTGGTTCTGTGATGGTTTAGGGCTGTTTTTCGTATCATGGTGTTAGAGAACTAAAATTTATAGATACAAAGATGAATTCCTCATAATATCCAGCTCTTTATTTAATTCTACTGAAAAAATGGGTCTTAAAGAGTATATTTTTGTACAAGACAATGGCCCAAAACATACAAGCAAGCTTGCAAAAGATTTTTTTTAGAAAACAATCTTAAAATGAAACCTTGGCCAGCTCAATCACCAGATTTCAAGCCTTTAGAACATCTGTGGGCTATTATAAAGCGTAGAATAAGGCAGAAAACAATAAAAAAATCCGATCTAAAAAAAGCTATAGCTAAAGAATGGAATTGAATGTCAATAGAGACATGTAGAAAACTGGCTTAAAACTCTAAAAAATTCGCACTAATGGTATATAGAGCAAAAGGCGGATATATTAATAAATAATTTTTCTTGTTCACTTTTTTTGTTTACAGACTGTATAATGTTATTTTTATTTATATATAATATGGTATTTATTAAGGCATTCTAGTTATTTTGATTAAAAAAAATTTTTATATTTGGAAATAGAAAATGCTAGAATTATTTTAATAAAATTGTATTATTAATTAGTTTCTAGTATAGGATTCTTCGCCTTATTTTTTCTTAAGGCCGGTATCTTTTACGGTGAACAGTGTCTGTTGTAACTCTTCATCGTATACTAACACCATATAAGGTTTATCAACCATAATTTCGTCACTAGGTCCTATAGAGTCTGCAAAACAAGTTTGAACTATGGCAGCACCTTCGATTCCATTTTCATCAATCCTTACTCTGATTTTCATCTTTGATTCAACATAGTATCCAGGACCTCCTTGATAAGTTTCTGGTAGTAGCTGAACTAAATCTAAATCTTCACTAGTTTGATCAAATATAGGAATATAAATGTTAGTGTTTCTTTCTTTATATTGTTTTTCATCAAGTTTATAATCAGCTGTCATGTACTTAGCAGTGTATTGTTTGTAAACATCTGCTAGTTCTTCTGAATCTTTAGCAACAAAATCTGGTGCTATATAAACTGCTTTAAATCTTTTATCTCTGTCATTCACAAATGGTTGAATAAATGTTTCAACTTCACGTCCATCGTTAAGCTTAAATGTAGAATAGGTGACATAAGTATCATACTTTTCAAAGTATTTTCTTTTGACTTTAGTTTCATTTCTGCCCATAACTGTAAATTCCTTCCTATTTGAAGATTTTTCAAACATTTCGATCCAGGTTCCTTTAAAGTAAATAATGCTAACATATACTCTCATTCCATCTAATAAAGGTGATGTGTCTAAATCAAAGCTCAGAAAGTGGCAAGATGGAACTTAGGATCCCCTTCGATCAAAAATTGATTTTTTTGGAAATATGGAGAAATTGAAGAGAAGGGGATAAAAATAAAATAAAAAAAATTTTTTTTACAACATTTCTAAAATATTGTTATTATAAAAACAAATTATATTAACCTTCTAATGAACCATAGGGAATTAGTTTTAGCAACTTCAGATAAAAATAAATGTGTTGAATTTTTATTAGATAAAGGTTTTATTAGTAGATATAAGATATGCACCAAATGTATCAATAAAAGAGCCACTATTGTACAATATAAAGATTTTTACAGGTATAAGTGTAGTTCATGTAAAAGTGCGATTTCTTTATATGAAAATACCATCCTGAAAAATTCAAAAATTAAAATTAATGTATTCATTGATTTTCTATATTTTTATATGCATACGAATTTAAATAAAAATGAATTAGCGAATGAACTCCAAGATTTGTCGCTAAAGTCCGTATGTAAATGGACTCAAAAAATAGACGAAAAAATTTATTCATTTATGATAAGTAGTGAAAATGAGATGATAGGAGGACCTGGTCATATAGTACAGATAGATGAAAGTATGTTTTCTAAAAGAAAGTATAATGTAGGTAGGCTTCTTAAAAAAAAGTGGGTGATTGGTGGTATAGATATCTATACGAAGAAAACATTTTTTGTTGAAGTGACTGATAGGAAAAAGGAAACAATCAATGACATAGTTACAAGGTATGTACATCGAGATAGCATTATTTATACCGACGAGTGGCCTGGATACATAAAACTAGAAGAGCTAGGCTATATACATGACACCGTTAATCATGATAGAGAGTTTATAGATCCATATACTGGAGCGAATACACAGTCAATAGAAAACACTTGGGGTGTTATAAAAAGGTATATTCGACGTAATTGTATTAACATACATAATAATTTTGATTTTGTTATTTCCAGATGGATATTTAGAAAAAAGTATGAAAAAGAGGCGTTTCTGAAACTAATCTCAATAATTTTTAATTAAAAAGAGCTAAAATAGTATTTTAGAAATGTTGTAAAAAAAATTTTTTTATTTTATTTTTATCCCCTTCTCTTCAATTTCTCCATATTTCCAAAAAAATCAATTTTTGATCGAAGGGGATCCTAAGTTCCATCTTGCCAGAAAGTTATTAGTAACTTCTTCTGTTTTAGTTTTAACTTGATCTGCTATGTTAGCTGCTTCTCTTTCTGTGCGATTATGCTTTATGAAAGTTATATTTTGTGATAACTCTTGCTTAGAAGCGTATTTTGATATTCTGCCATATTTATCTTCAGGCATTATTACGAAGCAATGTGTTTTGCCTTTAAGTCCTTTTGGCCTGAATAACGTAGTTTAATTTTTTTGTCTATATTGTACGCGAATTTGCCAATATTATTGGAAATTGAGTCTTGCATCTCATATCCATACTCACCGGCCAATGCCTGCAAGAGTACGTTCTGGAAGAAACAAGAAAAGAAAACAACATTTCATCTGGTTTAGAATTCTTTATAAACTCGGGTTTGTTTTCATATCGCACTTTAATACGGCGTCTTTGGTTATATCAACCATTGAAAGAATTTCAGTGAGATAAAGCCATCTGCACCTTTATACCCTGTAGTTGAAGGACTAGCATCCAAATGTGAAGCATTATTTTGGGATTCGCTTTCTGTTGAGCTATCGTCTGAAATTGGAACAAACTCATCTTCTGTTCCACTAGTTTTATTCAAATTATTTAGTTGTTGTCTTCTGTCAGTAGTACAGATTATTGATAAGAGGTAAAGTAAAAACATAAATGGGTTTTCAAAAATTCTTTTATAGACTTCCGATGACGTCACGTTTTTTTAGAAAAGTGTTACACACTTATAATTACAAATTAGATGTTATATCTTAATTTTATGAAGGTAAGAAAAAAAAGCTGAATAAATTAGGAAACTGCCTTTTTAGTAAAAAGGAGAAAAGGGAATAAAAATTATTCGATAGTTTTATTCTAAAGTTATTAAAAGTGATTGGAAACTGAAATATGTCATCAAAATGTTTTTGTAATTTTTAAAAAGTTTAAATTAAAAGTAAATTTTACCAAAAATTTTTGTAAGTGACATTAGAAAAAGAGGGCATGTGGACTAAAGTAAGTTTTTTAAAATTTAAAAGATAAATAAATTATAAATTTAATTGAGTTCGTCAAATTCGATTTCATAATCATTACTTGATAATAAAATAAACACTTCATTCAATCTTTTAAATTTATCCAATTTTTTAAACCAAAGACATCGTAAAAGATAAAAAAATTGCAAATCTTTACAATTTATATGCTTTCTTATATGTTTCCTTGTATAATTCCATAAATATTCAATGTTTTGGGTGTGTATTTTTAAATTATCCGGAATTACAAAGAATCTATTATGATTAATACTATCGTGAATGAGCTCATATTCTAGCTATCCCAATTCAGATCCATAGAATTTTCATTGATCCGTTATAAACTTTGTTCCTAGTAAAATATTTTCTAATATAATACTTTTTATCATTTGAGCTCTTCTATCAGGAACCTGAATTACAAATATATTGCTTGTTCCACGTTCTATTTCTCTTATATCCCTCTTCTATTATTATTTGATTTTAAGGAAAAAACGGTAAAATTTGCTTTGGGGGACCCCCTTAAAATTAAATTATATTGAACCCTAATGACTTTAACACGTAGAGAACTTTATGAGAAAACAATCTGTCGTGAAAGTTTCTTGTCATGGTTGATGGATTTAAATATACTGAAAAAAAGTCATAAGTGTAAAACATGTAAAATAAGCATGATTTTAATTAATCATCATAGAGGAGATGGTTATATTTGGTCTTGTAAGTCCAAGAAGTGTAATAAAAGTAAATTATCAGTTCGTACAGGGTCTGTTTTCGCTGGAATTAAGGCTCCACTTGAAAAAATTATTTTTATTATTTATGAATGGTGCGCTAAGACCAACTATGATAGGATTAAAAGAGAATACAACATCAATTATAAGCTATTCAGCACAGTTTTAGGTTTGATAAGACAATCTTATAATAGAAAAAATAGCAAGCTGATCGGAGGGGATGGAAAAGTGGTTGAAATAGATGAAAGTGCACTGAGCAAACGTAAATACAATATAGGAAGAGGATTAGAACAGGTATGGGTTGTCGGAGGGATATGTAGAATAACGAAAGAGTGTTTTTTTGAAATTACCAAAAAAAAAGATAGTGCAACTCTCGATAAAATCATATTAGATAATGTTAAAGAATATTCGGTAATCATAACAGACGAGTGGAAAGGCTATTGTAACGTAAAAGCACATAACTATGCCCACTTTACAGTAAAGCATAAAACTGAATTTCTTTGTAAAGAAATGAAGGAAGTCCACACTCAGAATATTGAAAACCAGTGGAAGTGGCTGAAAAAGTACCTTAAATCTCGAGGAAGTAATATAAAATGCAATCTTAAAGATCATATCAATGATTATTTATTTCTAAAAAAGAAAATCCTTTTTCAGAAATTATTAACTCGATGAAAGTTCTTGAAATAAAAAAAATTTTTAAAAATGGTGCTGGTTTAATTCTATACTTAATTTTAAGGGGTCCCCCAAAGCAAATTTTACCGAAAAATTTTATGATCAATTTAAATACAAGTTATCTCAGCAAAACCTTTTTGACTGTAAAAAAGTGATTAGATCATAACTTTAAAATCCTCCAATAAGGTATAAATTCAATCTAATCCCCTTTATGGCTAGAAACATCAATAAAGAAACAGGGTGGAAAGCAAATTGCTTTATAAGAAAATTTCAAGTATTTAGATATTAGTGATAAAATAAGACTAGCTATATCAACAGTTCGCAAAATAATAAAAAAATATACCAATAATAATACTATAGAACATTTAAGAGGGAATGGTCGTCCATACAAGTTATCCAAAAGTATCAAACTTCATTTATTAATCTTAATAATGAAAAAGATTTTTTTCAACAAGAGATAGCAGAAAAAATACAAATAGTATGTAATTCAATATTTCACATACTCTGTAAAAATTACGTGAATAAATGACATCGAAGCCTTTACACCATGTTCTAAGCCACTCTTACAACCAAGGCATATCAAAGCTAGATACGATGCAAGTAGAGGTGGATAAAAATACCAAAACGATTATAGTCTCAGATAAGTCAAAATTTAACCTTGCCTACAACGATGGAAGTCTAAAAGTATGGTGTACAAAGTCTTTTAAACTTGATATTCAAACATCAAGAAAACTTTAAAATTTGGAGGTGGTTCTGTGATTGTTTGGGGCTATTTTCATATCATGGTGTTGGTGTACTAAAATTCATAGATAAAAGATGGATGCCGCATACTATCCAGCTCTTTCTTAACTCTGTTAAAAAAATGCGATATAAAGAGTATATTTTTGTGCAAGACAATGCCAAAACATACAAAAAGCTTACAATTGATTTTTTTTTTCAGAAATAATAGCAAAGTACCCTTGACCAGCCCAATCACCTGACTAAACCTATAGAACATCTGTGGGCTATTATAAAGCGTAGAATAGGGCAGAAAACATTCAAAAAAAAACGATCTAAAAGAAGCTATAATTAAAGAATGGAATTCAATATTAACAGAAGTATGTAGGAAATTAACTTTGGATCTTCCAAAAAACTACTTATCTGGCATATAAAGCAAAAGGCGGATTTACTAATAAATAATTTTTTATTGGGATAAATGTATTTAAGCTAATCATAAAATTTTTCAAAATTACACTTGCTAGTACCATGATTATTATTCATTCTTCTAAGATATTATGTAATATAAAAGTGTTATTTTCATAGGTTTTTTAATAAATTTTCTTGTTCACTTTTTTTTTACAGACTGTATATAATGCACCTTTTTATTCTATCAAGAAAGGAAGAATTAATAAGAGAAATAACACCTAATTTGAAATATTAAAAATTTATAAAAAGTTTAATATCAGAAGTTTTTCATTGAAAAGAATTATAAATAATCTTATGTTTATTATAATAACAAACAACAGTTTATTAAGTTCAAATGAATCAAAAAATTATAATTTTTAAATTTGAAAATAGAAATTTTATCAAAATTAAAAAAAAATTAAATAAATTAAAAAACACCTTCTTTGCCAAAATTTGAATTTTATTGTTTTTTATTGATTGATCTTTTTCTGAACTCTATTTTTTCTTAATGTAAAATACTTTTCTAATATTTTAACACTATAAAAATATTTCATCTTTTAGTAATTTAATTTTCTATATATGTTAAATATAGATTTTCATATCATTGAAACTAAAATATAATAATATCATCACTTCCAAGATCTTCAAATCATATTAAATCAAAATACAATTTAAATATGTACTGTTGTACTCAAAATGTATAAGATATTTTAATTTATGAATAATAAAAATTAATTTTACGTTTGCAAAAAAAAATCAACACTTTCTATATTTGGAAATAAAACTGCCATATAACTATAAAAAGTTTCTGAGCAAAGACCCTAATGATAACCAAAACTTAAGATATACTGAATACCTGAGGACATGTTTTAATAAACAAGCTTGGATCTTCTGACCCTCTAAAAATTGAAGAAGCTCTAATATAATAATCTACTTTAAAGTAAACCAAAACCATTTATAAATAATATAGCCAACTTATTACAACTAATAATAAACATTTGGAGTTGGTTTGGAATATTTTCTTTTATTGGAAAATTGAAGAACTTATACCAAAATTTGTAATAGGTTTGGTAAACGTGATTAATAGTAGTTTGATTGGTAATGAAACGTTTATCAAAAACGAAATCAACCTAATAACTTTTTAGAAGAAGTAAAATTTGTTCTTTTTTCCTTTCAAAAAGATTCTACAAATTAAAAATTATATTGAGAATATATTCAAATCTGATTAAAATTCAATATTTCAACATTAATTATTTATTAGAAATTGCCAATAGTGAAGAAAACCAATCAATAAAAAATAGTTTTAAAATAGTAAAAAATATTGATATAATCAAACTAGACCGTTAATTGATATAATTGAAAGATATAATTTAAATATATACAAAATATTCTCTTATATTACAGAAGATAGTTTTATAGAAAATAAATGGAATTGTATAATTTCTTATGAAAAGAATAGATTTGATGAGAAAATATACTTTATGGACAGTAATTACGATTTTAAATTATTTAATAGTGAGTTTGATTCTTTAAAAATAGAGCAGATTAAAGAATTACAAAATATTTTTCTATTTAAATATGAAACATTATTCACTAAACGGTATGAAGTATTAAATTTGATATTAAATCGTAGTTCAGATAGCATAAAAAACAGTATTCTGTAAATTATATAGACAATGATGGTGAGAATTGGGTGAAAAATTTGATCTTAATATGTTCGATTTGAGTCTAATAGGAAATTCCCTTCAGAAAAAAAAAGAATTTCTTTGTAAAAACGTAGATAAAATAAAGAAAGATCTTACAAATGAAGAGAAACTATCATTAATATATGATGGAAACATTTTAAATTTTGACTATCATGATGATAATAGGCCAAGCTATATAGATCTCATACAACATGCTTCTATAATTTCATTTAAATTAAATGAAGAATGCTTAGAATGTCTTAAGAACGAAATTCTTAAATATACTCTACAAGAAAATGAAAATATTTTCAATGAATCATTTCTATACGACATTCTTAACGCATTTGATGAAAAAATCATTGAAAAATACCTAAAAGACACTAAATTTCTACAAAATGAGTTAGTCTTCTTTAAATATCCACATTTATTAACAGATGAAATTTTTGAAAAAGTTGAAGATAAACATCTCTATTACCAGTAATGAATGAAAAACAGTTACAGTTATACAAGGATAATATGAATTTAGAAAAAATAGAATTTTACTTTTATGATATAATTTCTAACTCTGTTGTTTTTGAAAACCTTTAGAAGTAAATAAAAAATCATTAGCAAGTTTATACAACAATTTACAACTTTCTAATGATAATAAAATAGTAGAAGCACCAAAATATTTACATGGAAGCAAGTTAAATGAGTATTATAATAAGAATGTATTTGAAAAAATAAAATACCAATACTTTTACAAAAGAATGGAATATTTTAAAAAGTTTACTTTTTACCCAAACTCTAAAATTTTTACTGAATGTATTGATTGTAATTTCTGGCTTAAATTCGAGGAATTCCCAATTGATAACATCTTTGACGTGTTAAATAATATAGAAATAAACAGATCATTGTTTTATCAGGATACCTTAATAGATATTCATTCATACAAAAACAAGATTTTTGAATGTTCTATACAAGACGATGACATGAAATTGGTCGGTAAACTAAAAAGAGAACTTAAGAAGTATCTAAGAATTACTAACAAACAACATATTCTGCTAAATATTGTTGAAAGTTTACTAAATGATACCAATAAAGACTCATATGATAATTATCATATGTCTATACGTAGAGGAATAGATAAAGAATTATTGCTTAAACAACTTAATAATTTCTATAAACTAGACTTTTTACACAAAAAAGGTTCTATTCCTTTGGAAGTGTTTGTGTTTAAAGTAGCTTATACTCATTATTTAGAATATAATATTAGATTTGAAGATATTAGAAGATTCGTTTCTTCTGAATTGATAGATATTTTAACAAATCCTCTTTTAAAGAAGTTTTTAATGAGAGATCTTTCTGACGAAGAAACCGAATCAATGAAAAGTGCTGTAGAATTGCTAATAAATATTATAAAAGAGTATAATTTTAATAACTTGGAATTATTCACAAAAATAAAACAGGAATTTAACTTTCAATATGACAAAGAAGTGTTTTATATGTTGATTTTATCAAGAAAGTTTATAATTAGTAAAATTAAGAACCCGAAATATGAGATACAAACATTTGATTTTTATAAAGAAAAGCTGAGATTTGATATAACTAATTTGGCTATTAGAAGATCCCAAATAGAACAAGTGTGTGTATTTTTTAATGAATCTGATATAGATAAACATTTAATTAGTTCATTTTCATATACAATTCAATATAAAGATATTTCAAAGAAAGCAGAAAGTTTTTGTCAAAACTTTATAAATTTACTTTCCGATTTTTATGTAAAGTTTATGAAGAATTCAGGCGATATAAATACAAACCAGAAACATAACTCTATAGATGTGGAGATGTTTGCATTCTTTTCTATTTTAAATGGTGTATATCAAAACCATTTATCATTTTCTTTAAAATGTTTTAAAAGCAATAAAAGAGATACAAAATGCAGAATATTGTATTATGATTGATGAAACCTTATCATGTTATTACAAAAAAGGAGTAGTTAGTGATTTACTTAGCAGAAATAATTACATCAATTATTTTATGACTTTTTCGGAAGACCTTCCTCTATTTAGATTTTATTTCCAAATTTTAGTGAAACTTTATTTGACTTTAAAAGTAAATTCAATCAAAAAGAATCTTATTTAAAGATTAATAAAAGTCTATGCCTAAACTTCGATCATAATTTATACTTAAAATCTATATATAATGAAATAGAATATCCAATAAAAGATATAGAAAAGGTAATTGAAGAAATGATAACAACTTGTCAGTCAAAATTAAATATCAACTGTCTAAGCAAAAAACAATTGAGTGTAACTTAACAATACCTTTAGATCCTTTATCTAAAGCATATTTTAAAGAAGAAGACCAATTAACATTAAAGTATAACACTTATTTAGCAAAAACAAATAAATACTCATCTATTATACTAAAACTAAAAAGTCATTATAACGAAGTAAATAAGGGTTTAAATGAATGTTTAATATGTTATTCTAAGTTCATGAGAGTTAATGAATCTCTATCAAACGTTGGATGTGATACTTGTAACAATAGTTATCATAGTAGTTGTATAAAAAAATGGTTTGAGGTAGGTAGAAATACCTGTCCGCTATGTCGAAAAGAGATAAAAAATTAACTTTAAGGGTTCAATAAACTTTTATTGACTGTTTTTAGATGAATATTAGTAATCTAAAACAAAGTTAAAATTGAATACAAAGTTTATTATCATCTGTTTTAATTAAACTGGATTTACTTTTTAAACACTTTTTAACCACTAGTTTTAATTATTTCTAGAATACAATAAAAATTAGCCAATAATTATAAGATAAACTAAATAAATATTTTTGTTCAATTATTTTAGACA
The DNA here is from genome assembly GCA_904063045.1 of Dimorphilus gyrociliatus. Taxonomy (NCBI): domain Eukaryota; kingdom Metazoa; phylum Annelida; class Polychaeta; family Dinophilidae; genus Dimorphilus; species Dimorphilus gyrociliatus. Next base: position 21,544 of record CAJFCJ010000156.1, read on the forward strand.
ATTTTTCAAATTTCTTATCAAATATCCTAATCCAGATCTTATAATAATAGTTTTTAATATTTACAGATTATTGAAATAACTAATTTAATAGACACTTTATATAAACAAAAAAAAACCTTAGGAATTTTTTTTCAATTTTATACTTTTTTCAAACAATTTCCTACTTTAAATAAACTAGTTTTTGTAGGATTATATGTCTAAATTATTAAAACCTTTTATAGACTGATTTTTTTAAAGAGTTTTAATAAGACTCGATATTTTGATGTATTTTGATTATAGATCTAAAAAATAGGATACGCCTGAGAGTGTCAAATATATAATTTATTAAACTGTATCTCTGTTATTATATTGTTTATTGCTGGTAAAAGAGTGTTTTTTCTTCAATCAAGATAACCTATGAACAACATTTTACTATAAATAATCAATATGTACAATACAAAGATCTTAATAGGTACATCAATGTCTTTTCCACTATTAAAAATATAGTCTTTTATCGACCAACAAATAGTTTTGTTTCTTTTCAGCATAATAAGGGAACATCGTAAAGCTTAGTAACTTTATTTCTTATTAATTTATAATTTTTGTCAACATAAATTGATATGCCTACATCACGTACTATTTTTTCCTATTAAATGTCTTAATCGAAGATTTCAGTATAATTATAATACAGAGACAAATTGAATTTATCTTTATCTATAATAAACTATACAATCTGCTATTATCCCTATAAAATGTTTATCAATATTAACAGTAGAATTTATCTTTAGAACATCTTCAGGTATAATCTATTATAAATATCAAACTTTAAAAAATACTTTTTTCTTTTAACTTTATTATTTTTTCATTTGTGGTATTAAATAAATAACCTATAGTATTCTTATATAATGTAACTGGTTTATATAATATTTAAAATATAAAAAAAGAAGGATTAATAAGTGTTCTCTTCAATTAGTCCATAGAATTCTTATGGATGTAAAGAAATTACTTAAGAGCTAATTCTTCCAATCGTATCCCTGAAATTAACATAGTATTACTTATTAAAGTTGTTTTATATCTTTTTTACTCAATAATTTTATAAGAATAACATCCAAATTTAAATTACAAAAACAAAAAACCATCAAGTTCTAAAAAAATAAATTTCTGATATTTTTAAAAAAACTGTAAAACTAAGAAAAGTTATTGAAAAAAATTATAAACTTAAAAAAAATAAATTCTGATATTTTAGAAAAAATTGTGAAACTAAAAAATAATAAATTTTATTTTTATTAAAAACTATTAGAAAATAAATTTCTGATATTTTAAAAAAATTGTGGAACTAAAAAATAATAAATTTTATTTTTATTAAAAATTATTAAAAAAATAAATTTCTGATATTTTAAAAAAACTTTTAAAATTATTAAAAAAATAAATTTTTATTTATTTAGTGATTGATTAACTTTTTTATAATTTTTTCTTACATCATTTAAAGCAGTCGTTAAAAGTTTAGCTAAACCATATAGTTCTTCATCATAAGCTGCTTTCTGAAATCTTACGGTTTCCAATTTTGGTCTCTTAAACTGATTATAATTTTTGAATTGGCCTCTTTTTATTTGTTTTTTATTTTAGAATAATAATAATTTTGTATTGGCATAAGGAGTTGAAAAATTCTCCTTTTTTAAATCAATGACAGTTAGAATATGATATTAAAAGATCAATAATTTTTTTTAGAATCATAAAATTTCAATATAAATGTTTTGTTAATTATGTTGGTTTGAATATTTTATTTAGAATTTATGAAAATTTTTTATTATTTTTTAATTTTATGATTTTTTTATATAAAATTTAAAAAAGTTTATTTTTATGAAAATGGATTTTTTTTATTATTTATGAATTTTTAATATAAAATATTTTTTATGTAAAAAAATACATTTTCTTTAATTTTTAATTGTTTTTGAATTTTTAATATAAAATTGTTTTATTTAAAAAATTACATCTCTTAAACTTTCTTTTATAAAAATTAATTTTTTAATTGTTTTTGAATTTTTAATATAAAATTGTTTTTATTTAAAAAAATACACTTCTCAAACTTTGTTTTATAAAAATTAATTTTTTAATGTTTTTTTCATTTTTTCTGATATTAATATTCTATTATAGGAAATTTAATAATATTAACCAAATTTTTAAAATTTTATTATTTTTTGAAAATCAGAATTTCTAATTTTATATAAAACGTAAATTATTTCAAATTTTACTAAAAAAGATTTATTAATTTTAATAAACCCAAATTCTATTAGAAATTGTAAAAATTATTCTGATTCTTTATATTAATTGAAATAATACAATAATAATAATAATAAATAATTTAATAGATATTTATATTTTTCTAAATAATTAAAATAGATTACAAATATATCTACTGATAAATTAACAAATAAAACGTTAGAATTTAAATATAAAGGATATTCTAAGTTTGATTCTATAGACAATTATCTACATTTTAGTAGAAAATACACAGAAAAAATCAAATTGATGATTGTTCGTAAAAGGAAAATATTTCTAAAAATAGAATACTATTATGTAATAAAAGTCAGTAAAATACATGTTTCAAGTAATTTCAAGTTAAAATTTTTGATCATATAATTTAAAAATAATACAATTCAATAAAAACAAATAACAAAGAAAGTCATTTGTTTTTGTTACAATGTTGTTTCAAAAGGTTAGTAATTTTGATCACTTTTAATGAAATAAACAATTCATATCCCTCATTAATGAAGAAAGAAGAAATTGATAAGACAACAATGGACTGTATTTTTGACACATTTAATAGAATATCAGAAATAGAAAAAGAAACTGATAGAATTGTACAAACACAGTCTACTAAACCTAAAGCACGTAGAAGATGGCGAAGGAATGATAGAGGATGTCTCTCGAAGCCGGCAGTAGAAGATAGGAAAAGAGCGATTTTTCTTAATTACTGGAAAAAGACACAGTGGAAATATTGTAAACATACTAACAAAAAGAATTCAGGTAGAAGATAATACCTATTATTATAAGGAAGAAGTCACAGTTCAAACAAAAGATGAAAAATTTTTAGCAACGATTAATTCTTTAAGTAAAGATAGTTTAGCATTTAAAAAGAAAAATGGTAGGAAAATTAGGATCCCTGTAAGAGTATTAAAATGGTGAAGTTTTATTGTTTAAATAGAAGATAAATAAATAAAAATTGGTTTTTAAGTCGATTGTTTTTGATCATTTTCTGTCCTTATTTAGAAAATTTTTATCTTTTAAGATTTTGATAAAAACAATTTGAAATGTGCTTTTCTTTAAATAATTGTTTTTTTTAAAATAATTAATTTTCGATTTTTTTATAATTTTTTTAAAAATTAAAAATATTTTTTATTTTAAAATTTATAGAATTATATAATTAAACAATTTTTATTTTGGAAATTAATTTTAATTTAATTGTTTTCTTTTATTGAAATTAATAGAATTAATTTTTATTTAATTTTTATTATTTTCTTTTAAAATTTGCACCTGGAATGTATAATTTTTTTATTTCTTTTTTAACACCTTTAAAAGCATATCTTGAACTAAGGTTACTACCTAAATTAACATTAACATTAGCTTGAGCTTTTGGAGTAGTAAATTGTTTTTCTCCTGTACTTTCTTCAACTTCAATAGATGTTTTTTGTTTGGTTGTGATTTAAGAAACCCGAAAAAAGACCATTCTTTTTTTGGTTTTTTAATACTTACAGATTCATCATCTAAATATTCATCTTTAATAGAAGATAGGTTATCATTAAATTTTGTTTCTTCTTCTGTGAAAAAGTCAGCAAAACTTGAAGATAATTTCTTATTTTTATATAAATTTTTCATTTTATTCGAAGAATTGTTTTTTTTTACTAATTTTTCAGCATTTTCTAAAACTTGTTCTTCTTTTTTAGTTTCTAGTAAATTTTTATTTTTTAAAACTTCTTCTTTTTCTAAATTTTCTTTTATTATAGTATTTTCTATTTTTTTAGGTTTTTCTTCAAATGGATCTTCTTCTCCTGTCATTACACTAATTCCTTTTTTGATAATTCCATTTTCAATTGTTTTCCACGAGAATCCCCAGCTTTTCTCTCTATATGATTTTTCTAGATCTGGAAAATTAAACAAAGTGAAGAAATCAGAATATAATTTACGATTTTTGCTTAATCCTAAATATTCTAATATAAAAAAGGTATCAACTAAAGAATAAAATAGATATAAATATTCATTAAAATAATTTTTGTTGAATTTATAGTAAATATAAAGTAGGATGAAAAAATAGTCTTTGGGTTTGTAATTCATACTTAATAAATTTTTAACAGTAGAATCAGTTATGTTATTTATAAGAGAAAGTTGGCTTTCATAAAATTCTTTGGATTCATAATTTTTAAAAACTTTACAGTTTTTCGTTTTTAATGACTTGTTTTCATTTGATAAAATTTTTGCGTATTTGTCGTTAAAAGATTGTTGAATACTAAGATTTCTTACTTTTTCAAATTCTTCTTTTTCACAAAACATAAAAGCTATTTCAAATAGATGATTTTCTAAAGCCTTTTCTACTCCTTTTTTTCTATTTTGAATACATTCTAAAACTATTTGATTTATGCTCTCTTTATTTAAAAAACTACTTTTTAAAAAGTCGTGTTGAAAAGTTCTAAAGTTCCACTTTTGTGATAAAATTAATTTATAAATATCTTTATCTTCTGATTTTAATATATTTTTAGTGATTTTTCCGACATTTTGTCTAGTTTTTAACTTAAATATCTTCGGTTGTTCAATGATACTTTCATTTTTACTTTTT
>CAJFCJ010000157.1:0-26186 GCA_904063045.1 Dimorphilus gyrociliatus
CTTATTGTGATTCAAATAAGAGGCGTTTTCAGTCTGGTCCAGGTCTAGTCACATGACATGAAATCAGGTATGCACATTCACTCACAATCGTGGAAGTAGAAGAAGATGTAGACTATATAGCAATCAAATATCAATGTATTTTATGTTTTTCAAAGATAGAGAAAGGATATTTCACTTGTCTTCAGAAAATGTTATGCAACAAATGTTTTGAAGAGTTTCAAGCTATCCGCTAAAAGGTGAAACTTTACCTATGTAAGTATATTGTCTATCATTCATTCATTTGCAAATTTCTTCTTATCTTGGACTGTACATTATTTTCTTTGTTTTTTTACAGTTTCATCAAATTAAGCTGGTAAAGTATTTAGCTCTGAAATTTTGATGAAATAGAACATTTCTACTACAAAGCACAGATTTATCTTAACTCACTTAAGTGACGCTAGCCAGGTATAAAAGAGAGTGAATGTAACAGAACGGTGTGAGAGAACAAAGAGTATCTTAAAAATATAATATATACGGAATTGTCCACAATAGAGGTGTTTTTAAAATTCTAGAATCTAATTCTATTAAATATAAGTCTTTCTAAAGCTGAAAACAAATTTCAGAAAATGACAAATTGATAATGATGTGGAACAATATAAATTACTCAAGGCGGATAAAAACTACAGAATTGAAGGAAATCAAAAAACAGTTGGAATCATGTTCTCAGGAAATGACATTGATTGCAACAAATACACATCAAAAATCACTTGTATTTTGTCTTCTTGGATAGTACTCAATTCAGATTAAATGAATTTACAGATGGAATCTGTGCATGTTTAACGCAAACAATTTTTGTAAAGAAACACAATTCATCTGAAACTTGCATAAACACTGCTCCATCAACACCTTCAACATAAAAGTTTCCTTTACAGTGTACTGCAAAATACATGTTTCCTTGTATAAAGTAATTACTACAACCTAATTCCAACTGCCACTAAGTGTGCAGAGAAAGATGGATTATACTTGGAATGTTTAAAAATGGCAAAATTGTACAATCATTTTTTTATATTCTAATCTAAAAAAGCTTGTTTTTTACTATTGCAAAATGAACAAAGACTGCTGTTCTGATGTAAACATACAACAACAGATTTTCTATCATTTTTAAGAGCACAATATTACTGGATAGTCTTATCTATGAAACTTTTCTCTACTGGGCGTTTTCTTTTGTTGCCGCTTCTTCCAATTTGTGGACAATTTCTCTTGTAGATATTTCTTCAAAAGACATCTTCTCATCCGAATATTTCATCTTTTTGCTACTTTCATCAACAGACATTTTCTCATCTGAATATTTCAACTCTTTGCTACTTTCATCAACAGACATTTTCTCAACTGAACAATTTCCCTTGTCAATGCTTCTTCCATCATTTGACGAAATATTACTTATAGAAGTTAGTTTATTATCTTCCTTTTCAAGCTCCTTAATTGCTTCGCCCAATATTTTCTTCAAATTTCTAATTTTGCCTTGTAAATTTTCTATCATTTGGTCCTTTTTTGTTTTTGAAAACAATGAAAATTCATCAAAGAGCAGAAGTTCGTCAGCTGTTGGCCTTTTTTCATTCTGAGTGCAAAGAGTCATCTTTTTAATAGTCTCCGATAAAACTGGAAACTTCTTCATTATATAATCTGGCAGTTCTCTTTGAGTTTTAAGAGTTTCACCACGGTATTTGAATTCCTTTCTATCTCGAAATTGTCCAATTATCTCCAGAGCAGTAATCCCAAGACTAAAAATATCAATAGATTTATCATAGGTGTTACTAAACACTTCAGGAGCACAGTAAACAGGAGTACCCACACCCATTGTCTGCTGTTTTCCTTCATCTCTTGCTAAGCCAAAATCTCCTAATTTAACTTCTAACATATCAGCCGCCTTGTTAGTAAAAATATTGGCAGGCTTAATATCTCTGTGTATGATATTTAATGAATGAATATAGGAAATGGCTGATAAAAGATCATGCAATATTTTGAGCATAGTAGGGTATGATTTTCTATTTTCTTCTTTTCCATAAATCCAATTGTCCAAATTATCCTCACAAAACTCCATTTGAATAAACATTTTTGATTCATTTTTTGTTTGTTGAATCCAAGAATAATAATATTTTATTATGTTTCCATGTGAACAACCAGAAAGTTTTTCAATTTCTCTCATACACTATTTTAAAAAAGGAATTAAAAATTGGGTCAATAGAAAAAAAAAATACCTTCTTATCACTCTTATCTTGGAATGGTATTTGTTTTATTGCATAAAATTTCAAGTCCAATTTGTGCCTTGCCTAAAAACCAACAGAAATATGATTTTAGTATTGTGCTCAATAAAATAAAAAAAATTCTCGATCATGTGACCTTTTCAACTATTCCAAAACCTCCTTTTCCTATACACTGTTTGGAATCATACAATATTTCATAGAAATCACTGTTCTGTATCAAAGAATTTGAATTATCTTTTTCCGTGAGGTTTAATTCTTCACATGCAAGTTTGGCCACATTTTGCTTTGCCTTCAGTTCATCTTCTCCTCTTGCAGAAAATTTTCTACCAGCCTTTACTATGGTAACTGTCATTTCAAATTCTCCATTTTTAAACTCAGCATCACTATACTGTTTTGATTGTAATGTGATTAATATTTGTACTCAAATATATATTTTTACATTAACCCATCCCCTTTCTTTGCCTCACATTATTTATTACACCAAACCCTTAGATAAAAATCCCTAAATCCTAATCAGGAGCAGTCTTATTCTTGTTAATCATTTTTCGAAAAACAAGATATTTTCGTCTAATCCAAATTTTCATTGGATTATTCCTACCTTAGCACCACCTCCAAATTTCTTGTTGAGCAATTTAGTATACTGTTTATCAGGCATTTTTCTTTACTGATTAGTAGATTGGATAAATCTTAACTGGATGCAAAAAAGTTTATCAATGTATACTTTTTAAAATATCACATTTTAAATACATACAAGCTTAGCAGCAGGAATATTTAGCTGTTTCTTCTGACAATTTGCTCTGGTGGTTAAATCTGAAGGATAAACTTGAAGGTTATGGTTATGTGGTTAGATTTGATAGTTAAATTTGAAAATTATATTTAATTTTAGTGGATTAAGAATTAATCTTAAAATCTTAGAGAGTTTATTATAATATATATTGTTTTAAAATAACATTTGGCACTGGTAGGGTATATATACGAAGAAAAACATTGTTCAATTGTCCAATTATCGTGGGATAAATTTTCAAGATGTTAAGGATAAATGGAGGAGACGGAAAGAAATCAAGTGCACAGCACTACGCGAAACTAGGCCAATACTGTATATCTCTCTATCAACTGCTATCAGAATGGTGTAATACTAAAGTTAACACTTAACTACTTGTTATCTATTGAAGTAGTTTTTACGGTTAGAACAATTCCTATATTTGGCCTAGTTGTAGATGGCAACACTTGGGTATGCTAAAGGAGGAGAAAATGGTTAGGAGAAAAAGAATAGCTATTTAAATGTAGCTAGATTGGTCCAATCTAAGGATTAGAAACAGTGAAGGTTAGAATTAGGGTAAAACTGTAGATTTATGGCCATTTTCTATCACATCCAACCCAGTCCTGTCTCTTACGTAATTCAATTTTTTTAAACATCCTAATTGTTAATTCAGATTCATCAAACTTTTAATCGTAAATTTATTTTCTAAAATTTTCAAAGAAGAAAATAATTTTTTTTTTAATCAGGTCACATTACAATTAATAAATCAGCATACAGTGGCTCTAAGTGTCCAAGAACAGGCTCATGGAATTATAGATTAGTTAACGCTTCAACACATATTATAAAAGATAAATTTTCTACTCCAATTGACAGCAGTAAATTTCAACTTTTTAAATGGTGTCACGTTTACAGAGTCAGCAAAAAAGTCAAAATATATTTAATGATATATGTGGACAGAAACTATTGTAGTAATATTTGAATTTAAGATTTTAATTGAATCAACAGGCAAAAAACACTTGAAAAATAAATTATCTTTCATATATTCATTATTTTCTGTAAAATGAATCCGAGTGCAACTTTTGTATTCTCCATTTTCAATCTCATTTCCATAAACAATTAATCCGTTTTCATTCATATTTTCCATTGAATATTTAACTAGATAATAATTTTCATGTGGTTGTAACAAATCTGTAAGATCCATTAGAAAGTTATGAGCAAGAATGTTACATTTGAAAATATTGCTATCAGACGGATTATCTGAAAGGATATAGTTTAAATTTTAAGAAAATCAACAATATTTGAAAATGTACTACTTACATTCTTTTGATTTTATTGAAATTGCCATAACATCAATTTCTAGTATAGTCCTAAGAGCTATTGATGAAAATTTAATCATTTTTGAAAATGTTGTCTTAAAACTACCACAAGATGTGTGAAAGCTTAAAAATTGTCCATTTAAGCTTGTTGTAATTTGTTCATTGTTGAAATAATCTTGAATTTCCACAGATTCAGAAGGTCTCTTTGTAATTCCATTGTCGTCTGTTAAAAGAAAGGAAAATGTTGTTTATTCAAGAAATCATTTTTTATTTATTTTTAATAATTTTACATGATATGCAAATGGTATTTAAATAGATCAATTCTGTTGTTATTTCTATAATATCGCCCACTTGTACTGTAATATGTTCTGGAGTTTGAAAGTAGTTTTCATCTTGCAAAAAATTTACTTTATCTTCGGTAAGATCGTTCGAATTTTGCGATATTTTGTTAATAAGTCCTTTATGGTTAACTGACGAAGCTGATGAATATTCAAATTATTATTCAATTTTTAAGAAAACACTTTTATTTTTTCTTATCATACCATAATCATTCGCTTTGTTGAATAATTTTCCATAGAGATACAATTCTTGCATTTCTATTGCCTTCTTTGAGGTATCAGTTGTTGCATATTGATGAAAGAGAAAATATAGACCAACATGAACTTTTTCGCACTTAATCACCAATGTTTCATAACGTAAAAATAGTTTATAATTATCACCGGGTCTACTACAAAATTTGGCATCTGAGTGGTACAGAGTACCAATCGTCATTTCAACAGATGTATACATATAAGGCATAGTATTTACATTTTCTATGGGTGTTTTTAAATAGATGTCAGTAAAAGAGAGATAAATCGAATTGAAATTACCTGGATTTGTACGCCGAATCAAAACAAATCCAAAGATTTCGTACAAACTAGTTAGCATAATCAACAAGAACGGCCGCTCATAATGAGTACTAGAAGAATGATAGTGAGTTAGATAATTTCCATCAATTGTGTGTTCTCCTTTGTTATCCAGATATAGAAAAGAGTATCTGAACTTGAAATTTTCATTACTAATTTTCTTATTATCTGAAAAATATGACAAAAGAAAGAATCTAAAAATCTCATTTTTGCATATTTTATTAATTAAAATATCATTATTTTTGAGTAGGAGAGAAAACGGTTCATTTTTTGGTGTTTTATCCTAACCTAACACAGTTAACAAGATTCTTTTCAGTTTATACTTTCTAACCCTCAATTCAGCCCCCACACCAACTGCAAAATATTGATTATTAAAATTTTCCAAATCTTAGAAATGTCAACTTGGCCGTTTTCACCAAACTCCATGATTTTTTTACCTGTTTCATTATAAAATAATCCTTTTACGTCAATATCACAAAGTTCAATTGCTGAATTATGTAGTAGTTTTTCTATAAAGACAAAAGAACCAATGACGTCATTATTTTCGCATGCGAAACATTCATAATTAGAGAGGCTTGTTGAAGTTGACATTTTAATTGGACCTTTTATATAAGTACATAATTTATTTTCCATATTGAAATACTTTCCAACAGTGACATTTAGTTCTTTGAGAGTTGTTCCTAAAAATTAATCAAAGTTTTGAATGCTTAAACTGTTCAAAAAATCTTCTCTCTCTCTCTCTATAACTCACCAGTTTTACTGTTAAGGAGACAAACTTCTTTGACAATATAATTGTTTCCTAAATCAACAGCAAACCAAGGATTGGATGTTGAATGATAAAACGTTTTTGCGCAATTTTCCTAAGATGCGAATTTATAATAATAAGAAATATAGGATTTAAAATATTTTAAATTACATACAATGCTTATGCTGGAGTCTGTTGCGAGGTGTGGCGCATATACTACACTACCCAAGTAGTCAGATGTACTCTGAAATGAAAGTTTTCCTCTGGCAACATTAACAAAGTTGTAGCAATCAGGTAGTGTTGCTGAAAAAGTAATAGATAAACACTGTATTTCAAATAGGAGATTGTATTCAAATATGAATACAGTCGCGATATTAAGTAATTATAAGAAGAGTAAAAATATCTAAAATTCGAAATATCTTTGGTCAATTTTGGCCTGCTTAAGTGGAAGAGGATATCTTTGCAGATTTCTAAAGATAGCTGATGCATTTTTTAATATTTCCAAAAGAATTGTATGTTGTAAGTTCAAGGGAACAATATTTGTAGACCAAATTTTTTTTCAATGATACTACTCATAATTATGAGGTCATAATGATGATGTTATAATTACTTAATAGCTGTCTAAATTCATATTTATGGTAAAAAAGAAAGATAAATTGATTCTTAAAATATAGATATTTATCTGAAATTTTCCATCATGTTTCACAAGTCATCTATCCTATACAAAAAAATATTCACAACCATACACTTTATTCCTAAATCAAAATATTTCGATTTTTAGACATTTTTACTCTTCTTATAATTACTTAATATCGCGACTGTATAGAGAGGAAGGAAGTAGGTAACAATTCACTTGAGAGTTTGGCTCAAATAAAAAGATACTTTTCTTATATATCTGTTTAATGTTTTGTACCAACCACTAAAGAGGAGAAGTAATAGAAGTGTCATGTTTATTTTTATTATCCAAATGATTAAGCTATAAAGAAGATCTATCTTTCATTCCAAACCGCTAATGTTTCATTAAAGAAAATGATGAGTCTCTCTGTTCAATTCTGTTGAAATATGTATAACTATAAACATAAATGTATCTATTGTGTTTTTGTGATAAATGATTGATATTTAGTAGTAACTTTTTATGTCAGATTGCAATAATTGAATGCACATTCAATTGTTTTTTTTTGTCATCTAAAGAAATATACATTTTAATTACACATATATTATTCAGTTCAAAGAATTTCCATTAATTTTTAATTCTTACCAGTTTTTAATTATTACAGATTTTTTTTACAACTTGTAATGAGTAAACTTTAAAATTCTTTAGTAAATTTAATATAGTACTATTAAAGATTGATCTAATCTATTGACATTTACTCTGGTCTATATTTCTGTCAGCTAGATATTTTTATATAGAAGTTGATTGTTGATAATAAGAGAGAGAAGTTTTCTTTATCTGCAATTTCTAAAAGATTTCAGGCTCTTGTAATTTGAATATTTCATAACCTCAAGAAGTAAATATTTTATAATTCAGCATTTATCTGTTAATATATCATTAATTTTGATGAAAACCTTAACTGTGCCCTTAGAGATGTTTTATTTAAATCAACATGAGGATGTTGAGTAGGTAAAGTTTTGTACTGTGTGAATCACTCAATATTTATTTACGGATACGACAGAAAAGGTCCCCAAAAGCACAGTTTAACCCTAACCCTAACCTAGCCCTTATCTCTCCTTAACCTTTTTGATTGCTCTTAACCCTTAGATGGAACCCCCGTAACTATAAATCAAAAGCTACTTTACTCCTCCTAACCATTTTTCAATCCGAAATGTTGCTTTCAAAAATCTCATTTGGGGACGTTTTCTCTCGGCCCCTTTATTTACCTAACCCAGCCCTGGTCATTTCCTAACCTTATTGATTACACCTAACCCTTAGATGGGTTGCACTGAAGTAAAAATCAATAGCTGTATAGCTGTCCTATTCTTCCTAAGCAGTTTTCAACCCAAAATCTAACCTTCAAATATATCATCTGGGAATCTTTCTTGTAGACTCCCCTAAAGAGTATTCATACAGCAGAAAACTACGGGATCAACAGAAAACGGCCCCAACAGAAAACGGACCCAACAGAAAACGACCACAAATGAACAGAAAACGGCCCCAACCGGAACAGAAAACGGCCCCAACTGAGACAGAAAACGGCCACAAAATTTCGAAATATACAATACTCATAAATTGAATAGAATAAGTTAATTTAAAATTTTTTTCTATTAGTTAGTAAATATTGGATGAAAAAATATTAAATTATCCACCAGTTTTTCCTAAGAGGTTGAATATTTTGCACTATTTTTAAATTCCTGCCAATAGGTTAAAGCAGCTCAAAGGAGATTTTTGCCACAATGCTACCATATTGTTTTGGATGTAAGAAAAAGATTAATAAGCTGAAGCAAGGTGTTTGTTCACATTGTCATCATAAAGTCCATTGGGCTTGTTTATCAGGTAAGATCCAAATTGATTTTAATGTAAACTAAGCTCTTTCTTTTGTAGATGGATTATGTTCTATATGTTCAAGTGTTGATAAAAAAAGAATCAGAATTATTCTGAGCAAATGTGATGAAATTTTACAAGATAAATCTACCAATAAAGTCTCAAATGCTGAAAATATAGATCTAAATCATACAAGAGAAGAGATAGATGTGCAAAATATAATAATGGATGTTGATCATGAAGAAGTGGTTACCCTTATTGAAACACTGAATTGTGATGCAGAGTACAGGCTTGTTGATAATCTTAGTGAAAGCAGCCCTCTGCATGGAAATATATTACATTTGAATGAGAATGATATCAATATGGAGGAGTCCTTTGAAAGTATACCAGAGGTGAACTATGACAGCAATGGTAAATTCAGAATATTCCCTACAGGAAGTCAAAAAGGCAAAGAATTACTTGTATCTAATGGTCACTCATTTGTTGTCAAAAGAAAAGACAAGACTTCCATAATTTGGAGATGTGGAGTTAGAAGCAAGAAAATGAAATGTCCTGCCAGTGTCATTCAAAGAAATAATAACTTCTCTTTGGGGTCTAAATATCATATTAACCCCCCAAAAAAAATTTAGAACAAATTATTGAAATGAAAGTGACAGCAAAACAAAAAGGAAAGACTGACACCAATGTTAGTGGAAAACGAATAGCTGAAAATGTTCTGCTTCGTTTTGCAAATATGGGAAATATTATAGAAGTTGAAAATTGCAAAGAAATGATAAATTACCATAGAAGAAAAAATTGTCTCAATGAACCTATTGGAAGAAACTTTCTTATTAATAATTGCTTCATTCCTGATGATTTCTTAAAGAAAGATGTCCTTGAAAATAATGAAAGAGTGATTATTTTTTCCACTTCAAAACAACTTAGCTTACTTGCAGTGTCAAAAGTCTGGTACTTAGATGGAACTTTCAAGATTGTTAAGGACCCATTTACACAGTTATTTTCATTTCACTCATTCCTCAAAAAAGAAGGTGAATTAAAACAGGTTCCTCTTCTATATGCATTCATGTCATCAAAAAAGAAAAAAGCATATAATCTGTTATTCAAGGTAGTTCAACTTGAAATTTTCTCTGAAATGCATTTAATATTCATTTCACTGTTTTTCAGTGCATTAATCAACTGCTACAATATAAGGAACCAAAAAAGATAGTTATGGATTTTGAAAAAGCTGTTTGGAAAGCTGTATTAAATAATTGGGAAAATGTAAATCTGTCAGGATGCTTATTCCATTGGAATCAAGCAGTTTATAGAAAAATTCAGGTATTATTCAACCTAAAACTCAAACTGGAGTCATTTTTAATTTTGTTTTTTTAGGAGCTTGGTTATTCATCAGACTTCAACAAAAAAAAAGGACAATGGTTTGAAATGAGACAGCTAATGGCTTTGCCATTCCTTCCATCTCACATTATTCCAATAGAGTTTATTAAAATTAAGGATTACCTTAAATCAATTGATAAACTTGCTGATTTTATTGATTATTTTGAAAGAACTTGGATTTTGAATGATGTTTGGTCACCAAAATGTTGGTCTATCTATCAATGTCCAATCAGAACAAATAATGATGTTGAGGGATTTCACAATAGGTTCAATGGAAATGTTGGAGTGAATGTTTCATTTTATTCTGTGATAGATGAATTGAAAAGGGAAGCAGACCTTATAGCAGCATATCAAAGAATGTTATCAGAAAAGAAGATATTAAGATACCAAACAAAGCTTTATAAGAACCTCCAAAATAAAATATTTTCAATTTGGGAAAGATTTGAAAAGCATGAGATTACTTCATCAGAAGTTCTAGTAAAGTGTTCTGAACTTTATTTGGTAGCTCAATAAATAAATCAATTGTTGTTAAATTGCATGATCTTTTAAGTTGTAGTCTCATAATGTATTCAACTCTTCAAATAAACACACTGTCAAAATTTAATTCATTTCTTGTTTTATATATTTTAGGTTGAAGAATCCTGTGGCTGTTTTCTGTCTCAGTTGGGTCCGTTTTCTGTCGTATTCGAAAACTACAACTCATTCATTAACATTCACAGCATTTTCCTTCAGTTATTTCCTCCTTAAGGAGGTTAGATCCTTTTTTTTAAAGAGAGGATATGTTGTCGGATATATTGAGGTAGGCTTCAACCTTCCAAGATGAGCAACTGCAATTCTGCATATTTGACCAGATGGCTAATAACCAATGCAATTTAGGAACAAAGATTCATTTTTTCGTCAATTCTCAACAGTTGAATAGAAAACTAAAAAATATATTTGAAATGATAAAATCATCAAAAGTTGTTTACTTCATAAGCTAACAACCAGGGATAGTCAGGGTGTTTACAATTGGAGAAAGTCACTTTTCTTTTTTCTTGTTAATAACATACAGCTTGCTATATTTAATGCATTAAATGAAGAAAAAGACATTCAACTTTGCAAATTTAGCTCCATAACTAATACTACAGTATTGACAAACTAGTTGGGAATGTATGGTAGTCAGATAGATGAGTTAGCTGTTGCCAAATAATGATTGCCCATAAACTGAACAGAGGCAAGTTATGACACAACTCTAATCAAAAATGGCTTCTACTTACCATCATGAAATTCACCTCTACCAATATTATTGTATGATTTAATAAGATCAACATTCATTGTCTCTAGAATTAGATGATATCTTTAAGTTTATTGTTATGTCATTTTTTAAGGTTTTAATAGGCTAAAAACAGCAAGAATATGTGCGGAGAATATATGATTTAAGAATTATGGTACAGCGGAACAATTTCTAAATTCTATAGAAAACTCTGAATAGTAACTTGTCATCTATAATTGATGGCTAAAGACCTCAGTTTGCAATGATAAAGCCAAACATCCCCAACTATGTCAATTATGGAAATCTATATCATATTTGAGTTTCACTTCATTGTATATGATACAGAACTTATTTATATTTTTATATTTAATTGTCTTGTTTTGTGAATCATTTTTAGGAAAAGGCCATGTTAAGGAAAGGAATTTTTATTTTCCAAGTGAAAATATAATAAATTTGATGACATGGAACATGACAAGAACAATTGTTATCACTACTCTTTACTTTCTCTAATGATCTTCTAATACATCCATAATTCTCAGATAAACAACATTCTCTGTTGTAATTTGAACTAATAATCCCTCAAATAAAGCTAATCATCATGTCTGTTTTTCAAGAATGAAGAGTGTTGTTGAATTGGACCTGTATAAATACTTTAATATTATTTACAACAATGGTGAAAATGGAAATACTTCACTTGATGAATACTTACCAAAATATTTGGATGATCGTGCTCAATATGTTTACAATTATACTGGACATCAACAATCCGATTTCATATTCGAATGCATTTGGAATGGTATTCAATGTCCCTCTCAATATATTACAAAAACAATCACTGAATTCGGTTTCTGCTTCACATTCAATTCTCCCCTTTCCATTTAACCACTCAAACCTCTAACCTCCACTGAAGCTGGAATTAACAAGGGTCTTTCTTTCTTATTCAACATTGAGCAATATCAACACATGCTTGGACCCTATAATGACGCTGGTGTCAGAATTTTCATACACAATGATTACAAAAAGCCACTTATGTCCAATCTCGGTTTTGCAGTAGCTCCTGGAACGCATACGCTAGTTGGTATAAAATGGACAGAATCGAAAAGTCTTGAAAAACATTAATTCATTTACAAAAATGATGTATCCATTTTTACAAAAGTTTAAAAATACTTTTGAAGCATTTGGCATTATTAAAGGAACATTTGAAAACTCATTTGCGTCAAACATCATTGGCAAAATAATACTTGACTGCGAAGGTTTAGTACCCAATTTTATATTAGCTGAAAGTGCTCTAATATCGCCGCAAATGATATATGTTTTATTAAAAGTTAGATGAATCTGAATTAACAATTAGGATGTTTAAAAAAATTGGGTTATGTAAGAGACAGGACTGTGTTAATTAAAAATATTGGTAGAGAAATTGCCTAAAAAGCTTTCTTTTATCAATAATGTTCCCCTCCTTTGGCATATCCAAGTGTTGCCACTTTAAATTTACACAGTTTTACCAGGTCTATTGTGAATCTACTGTTAAAAATAACTTCAGGTCTGTTATTCTTTGAAAAGATTTCATACTTTCTCTAGCAAGGCAAGAGGCAAAGCCTGAATATTTATTTTCTGGATTGATAGTTAATCTAGCACCATAACATTTAAAAAATTATATTGAATAGGATCCCATTACTATAGTTGTGAGTGTTGAAATAAATATTACTGTTTTCCTCTTGGATGTAATAGTCTTTGCCTTTGTAGGAAAGAGTATATATATACTTCTATCAACAGTCATTGCACAAAGTATCAATGAACTCAATTGTTGTGAAGTCTTCACTAGATACTTGCTTATCTGACATCTAAAGTAAAAAACCAATTGGACATCTCTAAACACGCTTACTTCTATTATATAAAACATCTTGAAAAAGTACCAAGCTATCATTGTGTAAGTATCCATTATGGCTAATGTTCGTAGATAGATTGATGTTGTTGTACCGTTCATCGTTCGTTTTTTAAATATTATAAACCTTACACAATTTCCAAATATTCCAAGTAGGAAAAGAATTGTACCAATAATTTTATAGCCAATAAACCAATTTAAAGTATCTGGCGGAAAAATAATCTTAGACGTCAAACTTGAATTATTCATTTTAGGTTATTTACAGACAACGGACTAATGAACAATATCTCTGAAAAATCTTATATATTGTCTAGCTTTCAATGGCTGATAATGAGGCTAATAAAAAATTGTCTTTCATCTCTTTTTTACCAGATTCTTTACATCCTCAGAGAGGATAGTTTAGAAAACTTCAACAGTATCATAGGTGTTGAAATATTATTATTATATTATATAAAAACTGAATTAGTAACTTAAAAGGTCACGTGATTAATGATATATGAACAAGCAAAACTATTGGAAAGTACATACACAGTATCAGCTACTGCAAAAGAAGCATTAGAAACTGCAAAAACAGCAAAAAAACTGCAGAAAGAGCAGAAAATGTTATAAAAGCATCAGTAAAAGCATCTCAGCAGGCAGCCGAAGCAGCAAATAAGATGCATGTATTAGCAAAAGCTGAGTATAAACAGTTATTGGAAAGGATGAAATAAAAATCCTATTCAAATTTTAAATTTCTTAAAACTGAAAATGGATTTTATCAATAAAAAAATTTGCTTGAACCAAAAAAAAAGTTGAATAATTTTCTAGTTACGTTTCTTCCAATTTTTTAACAGAGCATTTCTATGTGTCATTGGGAATAATATTTGAGCATTGTAAAGGAAACTGGTAATTTGTGAATCTTTTATAGAATGGTTATCAAAAAGCTTAACCATTACACATATTTTAGAATGGAAGGTGAGGAGAAAAATCTACATTGGCAAAACAAAGTTTTCCATTTTTGGGAAAAGAAATCAGCAAAGGTTCAGCTCAAATGGCTCATATGTACAAACAATGGGGGAACTATTATTCCTGATTATTTTATAGTAGAAATAGGTATGCATTTTGACAAAAAACATGCCATTATCAAGATGTACAGTAGATGGCGTTTATAGAAAATTTAAAAGTTCTGCTAAATATTTTCAAGTTAAAATTTGTATTTTGACCTTTTCAAATATTATCTTAGCGTTACTGTAAAGTTTCTAGTTTCACCTGTAAAATTAGTTAGTTAATTGGTTCATTAAAGTCTAATCACAGTTTTACTTACATTAATTATCTCTTTCAGTTTTTTTCACAATGAATAATTCTCTATTTATTATTTTCCAAATTGAATGATTTAGAAATTGTTGAACAACTGAAGAAGAAAAAGAAAATTCCCACTTTCCTTTATGAAAGTATAATGATTGACATTTGTTTATATTAACAATTATATTTAGCTTCCAATACTCATTTAGTTAATTCAGGTTTTAGATGAATGGCTTTAGTCAGATTATTGTTAAAATGACATCTAGTAGTATCAAAATATATAGCCAAATTGATGAACTGTGTTTCAGATTCAATAAATTTAATCATTCAGTCAGTTAAATAACAACAACTGATTGACACCTTTTTCAAATATGTTATACAAGATATCTTTTGCAAAAAACACATCAAACTTGTCCAAGCAACTGGCATGTAAGTGTAATTTCTCTAAACTTTTCTGACTAGTTAAAACATCTGCCAATTTCAAATAACTATCAATTGTCAATAGAGCGATATAAATATTGTTCAAATCTTAAGTATTTATTCTAAATAAATTCATTTGGAATGTTGATGCAGCGAAGGTGTTGTTTGGTGTGTTGACTGAAAGACTTTCCAAATTTCTATTCATCATAACATGTTGAAATATTTGATTAAATTGTGAACATTTGAAGTCGATTTCGCATTTTAAATCTATTTCCTCATTATTCCTATAAAAAAGTTAATAGCGGTTCAGTGTACAATCCAAATGATAAATATAAACAGTTACAAGTTTTGTTTGAATTTTTAAGAAATTGTTAAGATTTTTGGAAGATTCCTCATTGAATACAATATTCCTCAAACATATCTTTTTAACTTGTAAATTGTTCAATTTTTCTGAATTACTGACAGGAAATCCATTAAAAACTGACTTATAATCAAATTTTTCAACTATTCAATATCACTGAGACAAAAAATTTGTAATATTTCATCAAATTTCCAAACATTTCTTCAATTTATAAATTTTATTGGTTGATTTAGAAGAAAACTTGTTGTTGTTTACATCGCTACTGCATGGTATGATAACACGTGACAATGTTTGTTGTGAACAATCCTTATCTGGTAATTAGACCCTTGTCATTGACGCCTAATCCATTAACAATTGATAAGAAATTGTATGAAAGCCAGGGTGTCTGTTGTAACAGGCATTCAGTCCTGGATCAACCCATTTAGCAAAAAAAGATCTAGTACTACTTTAGAATACAGTTCTATTATTCTTACATTTTGGTTCTATATTCATCCTCCCTCAATTCTACATCTCTCTTCTAAGTGGCTTACTCCTAATTCGGTTGTATATGGACTAGTACTTAACCTACAACTTCCAGCAGGAAAGTACAATGGTTTTTATTTTGAATTGTTTGAATTTATTTGTTACTATTCGAAAATTCATTTTTGATTTCCTAATCCTGTCGTCTCACTTAAAGTTCATTCTAGAATGGACACTTGAATTTTATTCCCGCCTCTCTGCATATGTTTATTTTGTACTAAAAGTAAATGAAAATACAGACTATTTTCACAATACAAAGAATAAAGGTATAATGTGAACCTTGACCTTTCGGTGAAACTAACTAAAAACTCCTGAAAGTTTGGATAAAAGTTTGGAGTGTTTAAATAAAATATTCTTTCTTAAAAGTCTAAACATGGACATTTTCTGTCATGAACATTTGCTATTTAGGTTATGGTTATGTCATTAGTTTTGATAGTTAAATTTGAAAATCATATTTAATTTTAGTAGATTAAGAATTAATCTTAAAATCTCAGAGAGTTTATTATAATATATAATGTTTTAAAATAACATTTGGCACTGGTAGGGTATATAGATAGATGTGTTGTAGATGGCAACACTTGGATATGCTAAAGCAGGGGAACATTATTGATAAAAGAAAGCTTTGTAGGCAATTTCTCTGCCAATATTTTTAATTTATGGCCATTTTCTACCACATCCAACACAGTCCAAAACAGATTCATCTAACTTTTAATTGTAAATTTATTTTCCAAAATTTTCAAAGAAGAATACAAAATGATTTGCTGTTGGAAACCTTTTATCTTTTGTTTTTTCAACTTTAGCTCCAAGCCTCAAATATCATAGATTGTAGAAAAAAAAATCTTCCCTCTGGTCACTCTCGCCATCTATTATCTTTCTTTACTTAATTATTTCTAAACTTTTTGAACAGCTCGTGCAAAACCTGAAAATTGAATAAACACGAAATAAATATTTAAATTTGTAAAACAAGAAAATTCTTTTCTATTTTAGTTTTGTTATTTAAAAACCTTATAGGCAAAAAAATCAAGAAATTCAATAAGTGTTATGACAGAAGCTCCCAACACAAGTCCCAAAAATCCACCAACTTCTGACAGAAAAGATAGAAAAGTGAACTTCTCATGTTGAATCATCTTTTCAGAACTCATCTCTTTGTAAAATAAATCCACTTTTGCAAAATTCTTTCTGTTTGCAGAAAAAAGAAACTATAGCAAGAGATGTTTGTTGAATTGAAATCTTACCGAAAAAATTCCCTATTAACAAAAGATTTCCTATGAAATTCATTCAAAAACGCCTCAAGGTCATTGTACTTGGACAAAAGATCACTAAGTTTCTCAATAAAGGCACTAGAATAGTTAAGTGTATTGGATGCTATGGAAGATCCTATGCTTTTAATACACAAATTCCATTGTGTTATATCTTGTAAACTGTCCTTTGAACAAGAGTAACTAATGTTGTATTTCACTCTGGCCTCATTATATATTAAATAGAAATTTATTATATTTCTGTAAACGATTTGATTATTTTCTATATCGTGTCTGGGAAAAGGCCATTTGAAGTAATAAAAGTCATTTTGCAAGTCAACAAACAAGTTTTCAATTTCAAGAAATTTTCCAATAAATGTTTTATACTCTATTGGAGTATTTTCACAAAAGCCTATCAAACTTCTTATGTTGCTTAGTAAACTTTCCAGGAATGAACGATCCGTTAGATTCTGTTTGTTTACCCATGAATTTGGCAT
Source organism: Dimorphilus gyrociliatus (assembly GCA_904063045.1). Lineage (NCBI taxonomy): Eukaryota > Metazoa > Annelida > Polychaeta > Dinophilidae > Dimorphilus > Dimorphilus gyrociliatus. Next base: position 17,273 of record CAJFCJ010000157.1, read on the forward strand.
TAGGAATGCCTCGAATAGTTGAGTTTTATTGAGGGCAAGTTGATGAACTTTACGAATTCTTTCAACATTTCCATTGATATTCTTAATGTAGATTAAGAAGGAATAAGAATATTTCAAAATATTTCTAATTTCTATAATTGCTCTTGTAAAAAAGTCCTGTTTTTTATTCAATAGACAGTACGATTGAAAGTAGTCATCATTCATTATTTCCTCTATTCTCAAATATGTTTGTAGAACAATTTCAATTTTTTCACCAACATCACTATCATTTTGATAAAGAATTTCCAATCTTCCTGAATTTTCCTCAGCAATTAGACTATCGTACAGTGGAATACATTCATCCATAAATGGTAATCTGGAGTCATTGATTGGCATTTGAAAAACTCTTTCAATTTCTGTCATGTGATAATATTTCAATGTGGATATGGTTTTTAAATGAGAAAAGAATTTCTTTGCCTCTTTTATAGCTTTATCCCAGAAATTGTAGAAATTTTCCCCTTTTTCCATCAATGGGCTAAAACGAAAATGATACATAAACTCATCGCAGACAATCAGTGTTGTATTCATTTTCCTTAGATTTTCAATACAATAATAGAGTTGTCTTCTAATGTCATTTTTCATTACTGGAACTAACCCAAATAATTTCTCCTTAAAGTGATTTTTTACAAATGAAAAATGACTAAAAGTTTCCGAAACATATATCATTTCCGATGATCGAAGAGCTTTTTCAGCTAATATAAAATTGTCTACCATACCTTCACAGTCAAGTATTATTTTGAAAATAATGAGCGACGTAAATGAGTCTTCAACTGTTTCTTTAATAATACCAAATGCTTCAAAAGTATTTTTAAACTTTTGTAAAAATGGATACATCATTTTTGTAAATGAATTAATGTATTTTTTGTTTAAAGCAATAAGGTTTTCATCATTCTTCTCACCAATTTCCAATATTTCCAGATATTTTCTCTTTAACTTATCCATTCTCTTTGAATTGCTTTGTATCAATTTATCAACAGTAAATCCTGATATCGCTGAAAATGATAGATTTGGTTCGTAATTAATTTGATGGCATGGAATGCCACAAGAACAGTTGCTCTCGTCACTCTTTACCTTTTCCAAAGATCTTTTTACACAGCCATAAATTTCTGATAAGGAACACTTTCTTTTGTAGTCAGTTGTATTTTCCTGAAGAATTGCAGTAGCTACGAATGGAATACATTTACATATTGTTGCTACAGCATTTAATTGGCAATGATCTATGCATTGCGCGTGAGATTTATATTTTGAATTGATGCATTTTCCATATGGTTTTTCAAGACTTTTCGACTCTGTCCGTTTTATACCAACTAGCGTATGCATTCCAGGAGCTACTGCAAAACCGAGATTGGACATAAGTGGCTTTTTGTAATCATTGTGTATGAAAATTCTGACACCAGCGTCATTATAGGGTCCAATCATGTGTTGATATTGCTCAATGTTGAATAAGAAAGAAAGACCCTTGTCAATTCCAGCTTCAGTGGAGGTTAGAGGTTTGAGTGGTTGAATGGAAAGGGGAGAGTTAAATGTGAAGCAGAAACCGAATTCAGTGATTGTTTTTGTAATATATTGAGAGGGACATTGAATACCATTCCAAATGCATTCGAATATGAAATCGGATTGTTGATGTCCAGTATAATTGTAAACATATTGAGCACGATCATCCAAATATTTTGGTAAGTATTCATCAAGTGAAGCATTTCCATATTTACCATTGTTGTAAATAATATTAAAGTATTTATACAGGTCCAATTCAACAGCACTCTTCATTCTTGAAAAATAGACATGTTGGTTAACTTTATCTGAGAGATTATAAATATAGTTATTGTTCAAAAAATGAATGCCTTAACCGTAACCTTAACCTTTAGATGAGACCCCTTTAGGTAAAAATCACTTGCCATTCTTGCTAAACATTTGTCCACCAAAAAAATGTTATCTTGAAATATTTCTGTTGTGAACATTATCTGACAATCCTTTTATTTTTTTATCATAAAAAATTTAGTCAGAAAATGTAAAAGGGTTTTTGGGTTGATTGACCAGATTATTTATTAAATAACAAAAAGCGCTTTGAGGATAATTGATATTTTAATATATTATAAATAATTGACAAGATTTATAATTGCTAAAGTTAATTTTCTTTTCAGAAAGAAACAGAACAATAGAATAATGTGAATGTGTCAATTACCATTCTGAAATGGCAATACTTTCTCTTTTGTCCAGTAAAAACAGTAAAGCCTTTGAATTTTTCACTTTAGGTTCTTTTGTCATTTGATTAATCATTTAACGTTTTTTGTTAAGGAGAGGTCATTATCCAGATATGCTCATTATTTTTTAAGGGTTAGGGTTAGGGTTAGCATTATGGTTAGAGAATAGCAAAATCATTATACATAGTTATATACCTGAATTTATTTTGATTACAGACTGTAATTGATGGAAATTCCAATTTTTTTGAATAGATCACTTCAACATTGACGGTTACATCTTTCTTTGCGTAGTCTAACCCTCTTTGAACCACTTGAAAAGAGAAGAGAAACATTGCTCCAAAGACGATAAGAATCCATGTAATTCGCCTAAACAGTGAAGATTCTTCAGTAAAAATATTTTTTATACCATGAAATGTTGTTTCACTAGTGAAATTTGTCCACGTTTTAACATTTTCCACTTTTTCTTTACCAGTAGTTGTCATGTTAGTCGTTTAAAGACTACTTGTGAATTTTTAGGTTGGAATAACTACTGATAAAAGGTAAAGTAGAAAAAAACAGATATTGCAGTTATGAAACAATATCCACTGTTTCCTAATGCTTGTTGGATGCACAATGACTACTATTAGTTATGCCTAAATTAATTGTGCCTTTTAATATTTAATATTCGTAACAGCAACACATTGACATTTTTTATCATTGTTTAACAGATAGATTGAAACATCTATTACATTCTATGAATGAGTTGCTTAAGTAAATATAATTAATTAATCTAAGGGAATTTTCTCTTTTCCCTCAGTTATTCAATAACCCAGTGAGGGAGAGAATAAATTGAATTGTGTTATGAATATTTATGGGACAAACCTTGCCAGTAGTAAATTTAAAGAAGGCTAAGGAAAGAAATTTTATCTGTAAAACACTAGTTTTTATCAATAGGATTTGGGTTGAACACTTTTTAGCAAAATAAATAAGATAGATTTACAGACTAGGTACACATTTTATGTCATTTTGAATTTTTCAGCAACCACGAAGGTCATACTAGTCTTTGCTATGGCACTGTTAACCTTTACAAAATTTCTCGCATTCATAGACATTTCAATGCATAAAGTAATCAGTAAAAGACCTTTGCAGTTCGACTAAAATATCAACAAATTTATATAAAATTCATACATTTAAATAAAACAAACTTAGTCTGGTAAAGGTAGCATAGCTGTTGTTTACCACTGGAAAAAATAACAAATGTCTTGTCAAATGCAATGGGAACATTCCTTAAAGAAAATGTGATATTTCTAAATTTCCATATAAGTGGCAGCAGATTGATTATATATTAAACAGGGTTATTGTTATGAGGATAAAAATAATATACAATACTACTGGATTTATAAAACATTAATGTCTGTATATAATGCTATTTTCTTTGTATATAACAAACAGTAATTTGTTTTTTATTTACTACTTCATTTGTCCCATTGGGATACGACAGAAAACGTCCCCAAATGCAGGGTTTAACCCTAACCCTAACCTAAGCCTTGTCTCTCCTTAACCTTTTTGATTACCCCTGGCCCCTAGATGGAATTCCCCGAACGACAAATCATGGCTACTTCACTCGTCCTTAGCATTTTTCAATCCAAAAATCTCACTTGGGGACGTTTTATGTCAGCCCTATCCCATTGACATTTATTGCTTTCGAAAATATGGCAAAGGAAGGGAAAGGTAATGTGAAGACTTGGAGACATTTCATGGAATCAAAAATATTTTTGCAAAAGAATCCTCATTGTTTCGACGGATTGGATGGATTCTTATTATGTTTGAAGCCGTCTTTCTCTTCTCTTTTCAAGTGGTTAAATGAGGATTACGCTATAGCAAGAAAGATGTAATGGATAGTGTTCCAGTCATATATTAAAAAAGTCTTCAATTTCCCTCAGTTACAGTATACAATCAAAATCAGTTTAGGTACACATATGTAAATACTTGTAAGGAATAAAATCCTTGGAGAGTTTACATACAGCATAGGCAAAAAGTCCTCAGCCACCTTGAAAATTTTTAGTTTAGATATTAAGCTATACTGAATAACTACTTTTAATTGATAATAATAATTATTAATAAGTATAAACTAATATCCTTTATGAAAAGTTATCAACAAATTGTTTTTCTTTTAAAAAATGCGGTTTTAGTAATTATTAAGAGTGATTAGTTAAAAATGAGTCACCATCTATTTAATTAAATATTTTATGTTAAATCTACCTTGGGACACTCTTTAACAATTTATATACATGAATTATTATAATATTTTCTGAAAATATAGTAATAATAGTTTTAAACCTTTTTAATACTTGGTATGACCACACTCATTGAAAAGACACAGCTGTAGCCTCTTTCTAAAACTATTAAACAATTTTTCAACATATTCAGTTGGAATATTGTCAAATTCTTGCTGTGTTACCCTCCATAGATCATCTACATTTGTGCACATATGTTTACCAACCCTTCCTTTCAGGTATGACAATACATTTTCAATAGGATTTAGGTCAGGACTCCGAGCTGGCCAGTCTAGCAAGTGCCTTATGTTCTTTTCATCTAGATACCTTAAGGTACACCTAGATGTATGGCATGGAGCACCATCCTGCATGAACACTTGGTCCCTATTGTATTTCTCTAAAAAAGATTTATCAAGAATGTCTTGATATTTTTCTGAATTTAAATTGCTTTTGTATAAATGTATACCTCTGCTGCCATCACTTTTTATAAACCCCATATATATTTAGGGAACCATTTGCCTCTTTAAACGTTTTTATGGCCTATTTTGCCTGATATCTATCAGCTGTATGCCTTCTGACAAACTGCCTGTGTTTTGCATATAAATCTATCCATGCCTCCTCTGAAAATTTATTAATTGTAATGTGACCTGATTAAAAAATAGCAATTTAAAAATATCACTACTTCAATATACAAAACTAATATACATTGAATATTAAGTATATTAACAAGCAAAAGCAAATAGTTTATAAGAATATACACAATCCAAAGGATCAGGCAGTTTGGGTAACATTTTCACTTAATCACCTCTTAAAGACCCTTATCTTGAATGATGTAAGTCAAAGTTCGATAGATAGTGACAGCATTGATTGAATCTTATCAGGGGTTTTTCTTAACATAGGGGTCTTCTCTACCCAATTGTATGTAAATCTGACACTTGGTCGTTCTGACATTCATCACCACTGAGGGAAGACTACTCTCTCTGTAGGAAATTAAATGTTTTCATCTTTTCCCAACGTTTATTGAATCATGATTTAATACTCTATAACTTTGTATAGCAATTGAGGGTGTTTGAAAGGAAAAGATGTTGCCATCAATAATGATTACACATTCAATATTATAAAAATGAAAAGAAAAGAATATTAATGAAATGAGGAAGTTTGTGGACATTTTCATAATATTTTATGCTTAACATAAAAAAGCTGAAGTGTAAATGAATTGTTTTAATTGTTAGTTTCATTGTCTGAAAACTGATTCAAAGTATTGAATAAAATTTATTAGTAATGTTAATATTACTATTTTCATAATGAAACATTTTCATTGTTAATAACCTTGTTGCTTTTATCAATTCTTGCTCAATTTTTTCACAAAATGAACAATTGTTTATTGAAATAAAGAAATTAATTTAAAAATTGATGATAATCTGTAATAGAATTCTTATTATTTTCCATTTAAACTTGCTACAGCTTTAAGTCATTTCTATTTTCCAGTTTGAAAATTTAAAAAAAAAACATGAATTTAAATTTGAAAACTTTAAACTTGTTTATCTCATTTGCATTTGGATTTTTATTCAAATTAGGAGAAAGCAGCTCTGTTACTTTTTTAGCAGAAATTTATGATAATGGATCAAAACAATTTTATCCAGTGTTATTTAATAAATGTGCTAAATACAATTTAACTGAATTTTGGAAGAAGAAAAAACAGTTTTATTAGAACATTTGATCATCATTTAAATAATATTGCGCAATGTACTCAAGATCAACTACTAAAGCAAGGTTATCTTTTAATAGTGTTAAATGCTTATTACGTCATGAATTCCGTTTTTTGCAGTCACAGAGATTTTCTTCATCGTATTATTCAATATAGAAAATCCTGAATATATTCAAAATGTAACTGGTACATTACCTTTTAGACAACTGTATATAACATCATTCAATACAAAAAATATTCTATTATGGTCGCCTATTATTGAGGAATTCTGTTCAAGTCGAAATTTATACGCGGATAGGAATTATTTCGTAATTAACGAGATAATAAATAATAGTTACTGTTTAAAATATGATTATTATATTCAAAAACTTGAAAATTATCAATTAAAATTCTTTTGCAAGAAAACATTCCACAGTGAAAATAGTTTCAACTGTTTTATTATTAATTTCTTTACGATTTCAATCAAATATTTCAATGTTTCTTTTCGCTGTTCGAATTCAATAATTCCATTTTGTATGATTATTTGCATTGAAATCTCTTTTAAAATTTTAAGTTTTTCATCGATTTTGTTCATCTAGACAATAGCCAATTCAGATTAATTACTGACAGTGACGAAGTTATTATGAAAAACGATTCTCATCAGCAACAACAGCAGCATTATAAAAGAACTACTATCGTAAAATATTTTGAAATAAACTATTACGGAATTTGGCATAGGCTTTCATTTTTAAAAACAAAAAGTCATACTATTCAATTAATTTGTCAACACTTTGGATATTCGTATGGAACATTTATATTGAACAAACAAAATTCAAACAGTCATAGATCAATTGCACTTTTATGTAAACAAACTACAAGTTCTTTGAAATGGTGTAAAATAAATTTTCTTTTGTAGGTCAACTGATATTAACTGGTGCCATTTATTTTTTATCTATTTTCACATTTTTCTTCTTTTTGCAGTTGGCTATTCTTCGATAATACATTCATCGATAAGGAATTAGTTATTGAATGTTCAAACAAAACAAATAGACGTAAAAGAAAATTAAATTGAAAACTAAAAAAAGGGGGTTGAGTTCAAGATTCATTCAAGAATAATTATCAAATTGAATAAATAAAAGAACAACACGAAAATTTGACTAGAATTTTGATCCAACCCCATTTTCCTTTATAAAAACAATATAGAAAGAAGGGCACAATAACAATTTCAAAAAAAATTGTTAACTAGATTGCCTGGATAAAAATTCAATAATAATCTTGGATGTTTGCTATTCATTCTTTGGTGATAGAACTCAAAAGAGTGCAATTGAAGTTGATAATTATTGCAGGAGAAAAAATCCAACTACCTGGGACGATGTACCAGAATTTAAAAATCGACTTATCTACATTCTAGATAAAGTATACGAGTTTCAAAGTAAAAGATACTCTACTCCATTAAGGGTTTTAACAGGTTTTTGTTTTGTAATTTTGTCTTTTTTATCCATTCAAATTTTTTCTCTATATAACTATTTCTTTAGTTATGAATGAATTAACACCAACAAATCGACCAGTTGAATTATTCAAAGACATTTACAAAGGCGTTAGTTCGATATTTTTCTACGTATCGCCACCAGGCGCTACTGTGTTCTTGTTTTTTTTTTCCCCTGATAACAGAATGAACAATACTTCCAAAGGGAATTATTCGACAATAATACATATGATAATATAATTTTGAACAGTGAAAGAAAAAAAATGTGCATTCAATACGATTATCAATTTAAAGAGAAGGTTGTTGGATTTTCTAAACCTATGAAATCGGTTACAGACATTGCAACTTCAATGTCAATAATTCCTTGTAATGTGAAAACTATTAATTCATTTATTTGTCAAATGATTCCAAGTAGGATAAAGACTATTTTATTTCTTGTCTAATATCTTATTCTTATTGTATTCTTCCTTCTTTAGAGATTTTCCAAAAAGACAAAGAAAGACCTCGTCTATGGAATAATGAATTAAGAGTCAAAGACTATTGGTCGTCTCTCTGCTTTCGCGAGAATAACAATTGCTCAAATGAATGTCAGTCAAATTGTTTCAATTTTAGAAAATTATTCATTGTCTTTCCTTTGTTTTTGTTTTTTGATAAACAAAAGATTTTCTTTTCTCCTATTCAATCAATTTTAAAACAATAGTTCAATGCCCAAAACATACATACGAATGCAACGAATACGAATACTGTATCAGTATGAATTCGTTATGTGATGATATTAAAGATTGTCCGAATGGAGACGACGAACAAAATTGCTTTTACGATTATTTTACGTGTTTTGACGGAAAGTCAAAAATCACTTTAAATCGTGTTTGCGACGAAATTGACGATTGTTTTGATGGATCTGACGAGATAAATTGCAGTAAGAAGAAGACTATCTTTAATCAATCAATTAATTAATCAATTCCATTTTTTTTAGCTCATTCCGAAAAAGAATTTCATTTGTTTGTCAATTTTGTTTGTAAGAGATTAAAACACTTGCAATGTTTTTCAGACAGTATTACTGTAAATATAGAAAATGCTTCATAGTAGAAGATATAGTATTTTACAATATTCCATGCTTTGGAATTACTGTTTCAAACATTAAACATTGTAATGGTATCTGTTATCCTCCTGAAAACAGACTGAAATGTGATTCTGAATTTATTAGAAATGGATTCAAAGATAAAAAATACAGGTAAAGAAAGAA
>CAJFCJ010000158.1:0-25698 GCA_904063045.1 Dimorphilus gyrociliatus
AGAATCAATCGAATTTTTGGGTGCAATTTCAATTTAATTTAATTCAGTTCATTCAAGAACTTATTACCGTTGGTATTGATCTTCTTTTAAAGAAGCGATTCGTTTTGGAAAGAATTGTTGATCTTTTACTAATGATGATCATAATGCCGCCATGTACCGATGTAGAATCGTTTATTCACGTTGCTGCTTTAATCGGGGTTAAAATTAATACTGTTCTTATTCAAATTTGTTCTAAAGTTGTTGAGCAAATTGCTCGCGTTAAGTCCAACGAAGTTCCCAATTTGAAAGTTGAAGGAGAGCTAATGACAAAAAAAATAGGCATTCAAAAACTATCGTCCAAGTTGCGTCATATTGTTGATATAGGCTCTCAGGTAGAAATTGACGAAGTTTGGTCGGTTATCATACCCGAGTTAGGTTTGTGGATGTTGGAGAACGCAGATGACTACATCAAAGAAGAATATTTTAGACTTTTCGAACAAGCTTTCATTAAAAGTTCATCGTCTGGTGTACACCTAATAGCCGTCAAAGCCTTATCTCCTATTTATAATCTCATGGAGAAGAAGGGAGAATTGAGCACGAAAATGATTTCATTCAGTAAGAGACTTTTAGGCTGTGTACTTCCGCATATGTGTGCAGAGGCCGACGATGAACAAGTGATTCATGCAACTCAAATTGTTAAAATTCTATATAACTTTTCCAAAACGAACTATTGTCTTCCGCGGCCAGTGGACGCTAGTATTTTTGCGCCAAATTTAATTCGTTGCATAGATGTAGCGTATCCGACAGGAAAATTTCTCCTTCTTAGATATTCAGCATTGGAAAAGCCTGAAAGAAAGGTAATGCAGTTTATCCGCCTCTATAACGAAGCCAACTTGGACAAGAACGAAGAGTCAATACGCTATTATGCCGATAGTTTGGCAATGATTGATGACATCTTTATGGATATGGGATTAATGATCGATATGCTTAGACACCAAAAGATAAGCAGCGAATTGCAGTTGACACTTGCTAAGTATACTTACGGACTGGCTGTTAATCTTTTAGGAACTACCCCGCTCCCCGGAAGAGATTTATCAATTAATAAGGGAAAAATTTCGCAGGCACTATCGCTATTACTGCTAAAGAATATAATGTCCCTTTTGAAAAAATTTCGCAAACGCTCAATCCAATTGCAATACATTGTAAAACTTGTACCTTTGATTGAAAAGAAATATATAACGACGGAAGATGACAAAAGCTTTATTCTAGATATCCTTTACGAACTACTCGGAATTGGTTGTTGTCATCACGAGGAAAGTTTATTGATCGCCGTATCAACAAGTCTAAAATTTCTAACTATTAACAACTATAGCGTTGGCCATATCTGTCTTCAGGCGACAAAAACCCGATTTAACGAAATAGTAAACGAAATGAATGAATCATTTAATAAATATTGGGAAGGTAGACTAAGAGGCGAAAAATTAAAAGATTTTGGGCGTAAATTGCGTAAAATATCATCATTCTTTCATGAACACGAATTTCAAAAGTACAATAATCTTCTTGCCAACTTTGAAAGGGGTATCCGTATGATAAAGAATAAGAGTATGGACGAACTATTTGTTAAAGAATTCCTTAAGGCTGCAGCCTCTATGGCTCAAGCGTGTTCAATTCCATTTAACTGCCGGAATGAAACAACGACAGAATTCGAAAGCTATGAAAAGTTTCAATGCGACTTGATGGATATTTGCACCGACAGTTTCGGCGACTTAGACATTGATGAAGCTGCCTATGGCGTTGTCTGTCATATACTACTTGCGTACGATTCAAAATTTAAACAAACCGGTTGCTATAAGGCTTTGTACGATGATGGTATCATTTCAGTACACAAGTCTGATTCATTTTTGTCCAAGATAAGTAAAAAGTTACAATGTTTTGTCCAATTTTATGTATTCTTCCAAAAGGATTTTCCAATGGAGAAAAAAATGATCTATTTAGAATCTTACGTCAGTCTTGTTATGAAATGTCGCATACCTATGATCTTTTCTAGCTTTCTATTGTTGCACTGGGGAGAAAATGAGGAATTTAAGCCAATATTAAAAAAGTATTTCGATTGGGCCAGGCGCGTTAACCGTGTCGACCTGGCTAGAACCATAATTGAATGTCTCGCTCACGCCTATATGAAGAGTAAAAATAATCCGGAGAAATTGAAGCAGCTTTCCACCGTTTTACTGTCCGAATTTGGACCAAACCTAGAAATTCATAGAGAAGCAGGCAGGGTTTTACAAAAAGTAGGAATTAAATTCGCATTAAAGGAAGAAATTCCTCCGTTTTTCGAAATTCTTACGGAGTGGACTTCCAAAATTTATAAAGATGATTCAGTTTTATTATTATGTTTTCTTGACGAGCAGGTATAATATTTCTTTGCTGACTTTTAATTAAGTCATTCTAACAGTAGATAATTGCTCATATTGTTTAATTTAAAACAGCTCGATAGTCTAGGCGATAAAAGTTTGTTTAACAAAGAGACATTTCCAATAGTAGAGAAGTATAAAAATACACTTTGGAATATACTTGATCCCAGTAAATATTATCCTTTTATTCTCCTATCATTCTTACAACATCAATTTTCTCTTATTACTCTATTCTTGTTCGATATAGTTGAAAATATTAAAAGGGCCAACTTAGGTGATTTGTTTACGATGAATCGTAGTTGTGATAAAGTAATAATAAGATCGTAAGAATCTTGCATAATCTATTAAACAAAAAACTAACTATAATAAATTTTATTCTCTACAATCTAGGATTCAGGTAATAAATCGTACTTGTTCAGGCGACCCTGACAAAGATAAACCGAAAACTTTGTATGTTCAGCCAATTATTTTTCGAAGCAGTGGTCAAATTGAATATAAAAAGTGTATGCGCCGGAGGCCGGTTATGAAGGCAGATGTTATGAATTAGTACGTTGTTCAATTTTTTGTTTTTCTGAAATAATTCATTTTAATTCGTATTAATCGGTGTAAATTGTAGTCTTCCACCTCCAATACTGAAAAATCGGGAGACACAAAAGAAAAGAAAGCAGGAAAGTCAGGCTGAGGAAGCCTCGGTAGATTTTGCTATTGTAGACTTGAGTCATATAAACTCCCTATGTGAGGATAGCGGTAGCAATAGTAGTGAATCTTCATCGACGGAAAGTAAGTTATTTCAAACGTTTACACTTTTTTATCAATCTGAAATTCAAACGCAGACAAAGATTTATCTCCAACAGCTGAAGAGTATATGAAAATCGTTAAAACATGCTCAGAATTGTCAACTGTGGATACTGCAACTTTACCAGATCCTCCAAAGTCCGCCTTTGCTCTTGCATCATTTTCGCCGATGTTATCGTCATCGTCTCCTACAGTGCCAGGTATGAAAATTATATTTCCAGCGAACGGCCTACCATTCTCTTCCGCCAAATTCGCCTTACCATCAAGTGTTCAATCTGGATTCCGATCAATTACATCAAGATCTACAAAGACGAAAGTCTTATCGTCAGACTCTGTTAAATCTGCACAATCGGCATCTAAGTACATGAAACTGTCATCGACGAAGACGACTACAAAGCCGAAATCTACAATTTCCAAATCCTCAAGGGCTAAATCAGTTTCTTCAAAATCTGCGAAATCTAAACTTAAAGCTGAGCCAGTTACGCCTCCAACCCACGCATCTACATCTTCGACATCCAATTCTACGGCATGGTTGCCTGCAAAGCCCAAATCGATATCATTAATAACTACAAAGTCGCCGTCACTCGATTCGTCAACTCTGTCAAGAGAGAATAAACACGAGAGGCCTGGTCCGACCAGAATTAATTTTGCGGAATCAACATCTACCAATCCCAAACCCCCAACGACCACCTATTCGACGTCAACCTCTTCGACATCCACCAGAATCACGTTTGGATCCAATTCTATATTAAACTCCTCTTCACCACCGATAGAAGCATTTGTACCTCTACTCGAAGCTGTTTCTGGAAATAATCAAGATGATTCTAATACTTTCAGTAAGTAGCTTACTAATTTAAAATAAAAAAAAAAATAATATTGTTCAAGCACAAGCAGATAGTGGACAAACAACATTTGAAATTATAGACGGCTCTATGCTGGACAATGGTAATATAGAATAAAAATATAAAATTGAATTTTCTCTTTCCGCGTATTTTTATTTTTCATAATTTGAACAGATAAAATTGAAGATATGGAAATCAACAACTGTCAACAGTGTCCTATTGAATGTGATTTGAATTCAAGCGTGCCAAGTCATGGTCTCGAAGAAGAGTTGGGATTGACAAACGAACAGTTAGGATTAACAATTGGGGGTGATAATACCCTCTTGGACGCTATCAAGGGTAAAATACCGCTACAACAGCAAAGAATGTTGGAGATAATAAAAAAGAACTTTATTTTGCAGAGGTAACGGATCAAGATATTACTGATGAATCTTTAGGATGGGATAGCATCGTAAGTTCTTATGTTAATTAAAAAAGATTTATCTAAAATTGCAGAATCCATCTTTACAGCCATTGTCCTCAAATGATATTATTACTGATATTATTACTGATGATGACGCGCTTACGTCTAGCTTTAATTTTGGAGTAAGTAAACATTAAACTAAAACAAGAAAGTTAATTATGCTAATACTGTATATAAATACGGTATATATATTAATGCTAGGGTTATATATATACAGTATTGGCAGACTATTTTTAGCCGCCTTGAAAAATTTTAAAAAGATTGATACTTTAGATATTAATGAATAATTTTACTAGTATTATTTATATTTCAACAAAAGGGAATTCGTTCAAAAGTAGTCTTTTCTATTTTATTAAATATTTTACTTTAAATATACTTTAAGACCTTGTTTAACAATCAATATACATAGAAAATGATAACATTATGTAAATACTATTAAACCTTTTTAATATTTCGTATGACTGCCTTCGAAATATAATTTCTAAAACTTAATTTTATCTAAGAACAACAATTTTTTGATACTGTGTATATCTCTACATATAAACTACTACTTAATACAGATCGCCGACGATCTTATAGAATAAAATAGGAGAATATCTTCTCTTACGATTATTCTTAGGAACACTGAAAACATTACAATCAATCATGGTGAAGGGTAAAGTAAACTTAATATAATTAACTTTTTCAATACTTATTAACAAATTATTGTTTTTAGATCCAAAAAGAAAAAATGATTTCTCTTTATTATTTAAATCTACCTGTTATCACTTTGGATGACACGAAAAATGTTTTAATTACAAACTGAATTCCCCTATTGATGTGATCTTCGATTTATTAGTTTCAATTTTTCATATCTATTGCATGAATCAATCCTTTTTTTATTGAAAAATGCATTTTCCATTTTTTTTTATCTCAATTGTGCTTAACAATTGATTGTCTTTTTTAAGACTGCCATTTTTTCTCTTGAATTACTTAACAATTACAGTTATACTTTATATACGGTATGCTGTATATTATGCAGTAAACTACTTTACTTTCTATGCTACTGTTTACAATAACTGTTATATGTATACTTAAAAATTTATATTTATATATATATATTTATATATATATTTCTTGTGAAAAACCCTATCTCTTTTTTATTGATAAAGGTGAAAAATTCAAATACAGTTCATTTTTTATACTTCGAAAGTAAAGTTTATTAGTTTAACTAATGGGATATTTTTTTTAAGTCGATCTTTTTCGATACATTGTATTATATACTTATAGCAACTATTTTCGGTAGACATTTTGTTTAACCCGAGCGTGATGGGTATTTTTCAATACCAAAATTCTTTTCATTTCCGTTTCCTGCGGTGAAAATTTCCAGAAATGCACGTGGACATGGAATTAATCTGTTTTAAACGGGTTTAAACCAACAAGTTCTGTCTAACAGCGCAATTTTTAGGTATATATTTCAATTTTTTATTATCTTATCTAAAAGATTACGAACCAATAGCAATTTAAACTTATGTGAACGAACTATGAAAACGAGACCGTCAAGAATCTTTAACCGAAGGCTGAAAGTTCCTCGACGATTATCATACACACTGATATCGTCGAGTAAGCACGCCCAAATATTTCCATTGAGGGAAGAGGCCAATAACTACAGAAAGAATATGGAACAATTGAATGATGCTCCTCGGCTCTTGTAGTTAATTTATCAAGCTTGAAAACCTAGAGAGATGTATGGAATAAATTCTATATCCATATTCTTAACTAATCTGTGTTTGTTAGCATATATATATATATATATATATCTTGTTTATTCATTCATTGATCGATTGATACTGTTCCAACGTTCCTTACTAGGAAATGAATATGTTAGTATAGAGTATCATCATCAATAGCTGCTTGAATGAGAGAATAAAGAGAATAAACTCAATAATTATAATAATTATTACTTTTGTACGATTATTAGTAGTCTATTGCGTAGAGTTAATTCTGTTGATTGGAAAATGAAGAGGAAGATAAAAATCTTGAAAGGAGTCATCTTAAAGGGTATAACAATTAATATACAGAGTATACTGTAATAAATGTTTTCAAAATTTATTAACAAACGATTTGTTTTTAGATCCAATAGGAAAAAAATGATCTCTCTTTAAAGCAAGAAGAAAAATTGTAAATGATAAGTAAAAAATTGTAAACAAAAAGAAAGGAAAAATTAATAAACAAACAAAGGGGGAAAAGGAATGTCTCTTTTCTTTTTTTTCCAAGTAAAATTCTCTTATGAGACTGACGATGATGTAAATATTAGATTATACATAATATGTATAAAACAACGGCAAAGTGCTAACGGTGTTGATGGCGATAGAGGATAGGAAAAGAACAAAGAGTATTTATCACGTTTTTCTTTTCGGTTTATTTTCATTCATATCTCTCTCCTCATTTGGGAACTGTTCCGTGTTCTGTTTATAACATATCTTTTGTAATGGTGGCGATTTCTGCGGATGAATAGTTGAAAGTTAATAGGGGCAAAGTTGTCAAGAAAAGGAGAAGCTCTTACGTCTTCTATGTACTTGGGTAACTTTCGTTTAATATCAATTCGCTTAGGAGGATTGGGACAATTCACTTCTGTAGGAACAGCATCCGGGAATAGGTATCTCTTCTCTGGCGAAGTATAGCAGGTATCAAGAAAATGATCTGAGCATACTCGTTTCCTCTCTAAACACTTTTTATTCTTTCTATAAAGGTTGTATAACGTTTCATTCCTTAAATTTTGAACCCATCTGGCCGCCCTAGATAATAGAAGAGAACAAGTAAAAAGATGTCTGGCGAGCGATATTGAACAATATAAATTTGGGAATCAGTTAAAAAAGAAAAAGAAACTTTTCCAACAAATTGGGATCTCTTGGAAAACGATGAAATCGAATAATTTTATTTTTCCCAGCAGCGTTCCTACAATTAATCGCCTGACACAATGATCCACCATGCGACATTATTTAATTGTTAGTTTTAAGTTGGTCCGTTGAAGATAATGTACAATTCCAAATGACCTTATTACCAGTTTTTGGATATTTTTTTTATTTTAAACTTTCGGGCTGCACACTGGGTAAACAAAAGAAATTAATTAAAGTTTGGGTTTGGAATTAAATAATTAATGACGATGATGATAATAATAAATCGTTTTATTACTATTTTTTTTTAAGGTCAAATGATGGATAGTTTCGTCTTTGAAAATGATACGAGATGTTGAATTTAGGGTATCTTCTTTGAATTATTTCATATATCCTTTTCCAAGGTAAAATAATGATATTATAGCTAAATATGGAATAAAAACTGTTGATTATCTTTATTTTGCAGGGATTTTATTTCTAGAAAAGAAATATGCGGAAGGAACAAGTCACACACTTTACTAATAACAAGTTAAAAGATGAAGGTAATAATGAAAATACAACGTGATAGGCGCAAAAAAAAATCCCCTTGACAAACTAGTCCGCTCATTCATCTTGTATTTATAAAAAAGAAGAGAAAAAAGCGTTTAATAACATTTCGCTTATTATTTTTTTCTTTTTTTGGGTATTTACTAATATCTCTCTTTTATTTCTTACCTTCCCTTATCCTTATGAAAAGAAAGGAAAAGTGACAATTATTAAATGTATATTTGACAGTTTTTTTCATTCGTACGGAAATTTCTCTTCGTGCCAATGTTTTTTTTTTCACTATTGTATTTAATCAAGGTCATTGAAATGGCTTCCGCTTTATTCTGCCATTTCAATTCTGTATCCTTATAAGGTAATAAAGGAACTGCTATAAAACAGTAATATCAATCCATAGGCATGAATTTTTTTGGCTTTTTCTTTTTGTTACTTATTTATTAGATTTGTTCTGTCCTTGAACATTTTATTAATGTATAGCAGTCGTGGCCGAGTGGTTAAGGCGATAGACTAGAAATCTATTGGGCTCTGCCCGCACAGGTTCGAATCCTGTCGACTGCGCAAAATATTCTCTTTTTTGTTTTTTTAAAAGTTTTGTCTTTTAATTAAAAAAGAAACGTGTTAAACTCTTTCTATTGCAGTTGCAGATGATGTTGATTTAGAAAAGAAAGCAAAAAGGGGCGGAGAGAGCGGAAGGGGAAACAGAAATTGTTTATCATCATCTAAGTAAAAGTTAGTTACAATATGACTTTTTCGAAGACTGGGCGAGAGATAAAACCAATCTGCAAGTGGTGATAAGGTAATCAAAAATATTGCTGTTGTTTTTGCAGTATACTAGTAAATTTTGTTTTTTTTTTTTATTACATCTAAAGATAACTTGGATTCGTGAGAATGTTTGTTTGAATATTTTCCTCTTCAATTCAGTTTGTCTTTCTAGATGAAAGAAATATCATTTTATTGTTGAAAATAAAATTTTCGGTTTTGAACAATCCGAAAAAGGATGGAAAGATGATGAATACTAATTCTGCTTTGATGAGAAAACTTCAGTATCCGAACCAATTAACTCGTTGTCAATCTCTTCAATATTAATAGGATTATTGGATGATTCCGATATGGAAGTGGATAATAACCAATATGGAATTAATAGCGGTATGGGAAGCTTATACGCTCAATTTCGGAATTGATAATAATTAATATAAACCATAATAACTTTACTATAGCCTGTATTGGCCCTATAAAGAATAGGTAGCAGTTGTCCCATTCAATAGACATTCTTTTCTATTCGGTTTGCAGACGTATTCCGGTCGGGCGGCCAACGTTTTAAATTTAGCTTTGAAAATTTTTTTCATGATGATTTTTACTCTTTTTTTACATTTTTTAGTTGTCGCGATGCGAATGATACTCTGCAAAGGAAGCTGATTGAAAAATGACGAATTTCGGTTCCAAAAGTATATTGGTGAGACAGCTTATAAAGCGGAAGAAGGTTTCGTCTGCTTTTCGATAGGTCAAAGGTAGTAGAGTTTTTCCTATCTATCTAGCTATCTAGCTATCTTTTTATTTTTCTTGTTGAAACCCTATTTGGCTATAGTATTTATAGAACAAGTTGGATATCCTATTCAATGTTGTCCGGTTGCTCAAATTATACTCGGAGCTATCGTTCAAGACTTAAACGATAATTACCAATTGAAAAGAGATTATTGAAACAAAAAACTTCAAAAGTAATTTTTTATTAAATTCTTCTTCCTTTCTATAAGAATCTTAAGTTAATGATATTTTTGTTTTTTCTTTTTCTTCTTTCATAAAGAAACCTTGCAGTGGATCTATTAAATAAATGCCATTCAGAGAATCCTCAAAATACCCAACTGCTTGCTACTCGTTAAAGACATTGATCCGACGACGATAGAGGACATTTCAAATTGAATATTCCTTATTTTATTCTAGGTTTTGCTATCTATATTATTTATCTTCCTACTCTTCTTCTCAATGTTAAGTTTAACTGGCGAAACAACGAAGGCGGGCGATCTATCAGTAGCCGAGCCGATTGGCTTTTCGTTGATTGGCTTATTACAATAGTTCCACATTTCTACAATAAAAAATCTATTCTTAAAAGAAAACTTATTAAATTTCTGGCACACGACTGCAATTTATTGGATTCTATTTGCCTAGTTATGTTTAAAACTGCAATTTTGTTGGCTGCTGATTGTTGGCGATGCATGAAACTATCTCGAGTTATTTTCTCAATTTTTCTATTCATTTGTTATAGTAGACTTTTTAAATATGTTCATATCGTCTCTAAGCGAAAGAGGACCAAAATTGATCATCATCATCAAAGAGATGACGTTAAGATTATTGTGGTTTTTTATAATCCTATCAGTTGTTGTTGTTGTCATTGGTTACGGTGTCGCTATCCAATCTATTCCC
The DNA here is from genome assembly GCA_904063045.1 of Dimorphilus gyrociliatus. NCBI lineage: Eukaryota > Metazoa > Annelida > Polychaeta > Dinophilidae > Dimorphilus > Dimorphilus gyrociliatus. The sequence continues at coordinate 10,328 of CAJFCJ010000158.1, forward strand.
TATCGAAAAATCACAGCTATATTATTAATGTTTAATTTGATTGTTGCAGTATTCGAGTAAGAAGTGAATGATATTGTTCTTTTCTTTGTTATTCTAATTGACAATTCTTTAAACCATAGACAAACTTAGGGTAGTTTGTTATCTATATTGTATGATTAGTAATAAAATCAAGTTTTCTCTCTCTCTCTCTCACTCCAAATGGGAAATGCTAATGATTGAAAAGTTTTTCACCAATCAGCGCACAAAGCGTTCAGATTGCATTACCTTATTACCTACTTAAAGAAACATATTATTCACTGAGAACAATCATTCAACACTCTCAATAATAACATTCGAACAAACTTGATTATTAATTAATTAATTAATACTATTCTACTTGTTTGTTTACATTGTTGTGTCGTCTGGTTTATTGCTATTGTAAATATCTACGAAATAAATAAATAACATTAAAAAGTTTTTAATATTCTTTTTAAGCATAACAACTAAAAAAAAACACCAATTCTATCGAAATAAAAGTAAAATATGCTATTTATGAAAAGTACGAAAAAATTATTGATTAATTTTTTTTTACCACGTGCATTTTTTGTTCTAAAAAAAGTCACGTGACGTTCTAAAAAAATTCTTGCACGCCTGTCAATTATTGTTCATTAGGCTCTTCAAAAAAAAAATGGCGACATCTTATTGAACGCTGATAGATTTTTTGTTGAAAAAAAGCACTTTAAAGTTATTTTGCAATATTATTTTTGAAGAAAAGTAATAATATTTAAAGACTATAATAGCAAACAGAAGAAAAACTTTGGAAAAATGGCACGTAAGTTCTTAAAAATTGATAGAATATTTTTCCTTCTAAATTTTGATAGTAATTTATTATTGCAAAAACCATCTACAAATTAGACGAACAATTTGAAAGGAACTGCCAACTTTGTCAGTCGACCAATGAGCTTATATATTAGCAAAAGTGCATGCATAAATATCCTAATATATATATATATACGGACGTTAATTCGTAGACGGTTGCTAAATACAAATTCAACATTGTTCGGTTTATATGATCAGCTTTCTTAAATTTGCAGACTGTATAGATCAAATGGAATTGAATCGCCTGGCTCCCGGCAACAATATTAACTTGGAGAAAGCGATGAATTGCGATAATTGCCGAGAGAGTGTACTAAAAACTTTGGAAGAGATTGCGGCAATTAAAAAGAGAATACATCAACTGGAGAACAGGAGACGAGGTGCACCTATGGGGTTATCGGCTACCAGAAAACGTATACATTCTAATTAATATTTTGCTTATTTGACCACAAGAGTGAAGTCCTTTATTATGTTTTTCTTCTTTTTTCCTTCTTCATCCAGTCAAGAAGATGATGGCGGAAACGAAAGACGATCCCAAAGAAACTTCCAATTCCAGTTCGAAAATGGACGATGAACCATCGAAATAAGCGGAAAGAGCTTTTCGTGTTGTGAAGTTAGCCTTAAACATTTTATGTTTTTTGGATTCAAATTTCATTTTGAATAAATCGTGAAACGTAAAAAACAACAACAACAACAACAACCAAATCTAGTAACGTGTAAAAAAAAACTCTTTTCAAAGAGTCTAATCAATTCTAGATAGATAAAAAGCGCCAAAAATTTTCCCCCAGAAGATGATGATATATCATAAAGTCCACAGTCTACAAAATAAATTAAGTACGACACATGTAAAACCCTTCAAGGTATGATAAATCAATAATTAACACGACAAAACGACATACCTTCTCTTCTACAAGAACAACTACAAATATTTTAACAGTTCATAACTTTAATATTCATTACATCCTTTACAATAGTTAATTGATTGATTGCTTGATTGATTACGCAGGTAATTTCTAGGTAAATGAATGTAACCAATTTAATTAATAAGGTTTTAACCGAAAGAAAATTTCTTTGCAAAGGAATAATAGTCTCTGCAAATGTATGGTCATTTTGCACTTATTGATTCTCATAGCAGTCGTGGCCGAGTGGTTAAGGCGATGGACTCGAAATCCATTGGGCTCTGCCCGCACAGGTTCGAATCCTGTCGACTGCGAAATTTAATATTTTTTTTTTTTTTTGGCTTTTTTGTTTTAATATTTATTTTTTTTTTTGCGAATAGAACGTTCTTGAGTAGTATCTCAATTGTCTATATAAACGGGGAGAGTTGTGCCGTCTAAATACCGTAGGGATTGAACAAGAAAATCGGTATGAAGACAAAGAACAATAGAATAGTGTTCAAAAATGCCGAAGAATGCTTGGAAGATTTCAAAGGTTGCCACGGGTATAGACGCTGGACGACGCTTGGACGAGTAATTGGCCATAAACAATATTCTAATGATATTTACCTGAAAATCGAAACGATAAATGGTGTAAATAACAGTTGCTGTTATTTGGCGATTCTTTTTTTGACCCCAACGACTTTTAGGGTTCGTTTCGACCCAAAAGCTTGTGATTACGATAAGTTTCCAAGCACAACTAGTCGTAGTGTTGTTAAATACCCTTTAATAGACGTTTCGAAGCCAAGGTCAAAACCTACATTCAAGTACACCGATAAAGAACCAATCAACTTGGATAGAACACAGATAGGGAGAATAGTAAATATCGAGGTAATTGATGACAATCGAAATGACTATATAACAATTCTGGTTAAGGATAGAATAGAGGAGAAAATTCGTATGAAAGTGAAAATTTTCAAAGAAAAATACAGATTGGAAGTTTATCAACGAACGAAAAATGGAGCATTTAGATTGGTTCATTCGGACGCTAATACGAGTATTTATTATAAAGAAACGGCCAATTATAAGGTGAACGGAGAGGCGATAGTTGAATATACAGTAATACAGGCTAAAAGAATGCATAAGGATGCAAAATATATTGGATTACGAGAAAAGATTACAGTTGACGGAGGGAAACAAACAGGGTACAATTTCGAGAATATAGACTACAAGAAGATCAACTCTTCTAGGGGAAGTAGTAAGGATTGTAATGGTGGAGACATATCGTACGAAACGAATGGATTTTTTATGGAGAAGAGGATCGACTACGAGAATGTTATCCAAGGAATATTGGTGGATAATACATGTCAAACCATATTCGATATGGACATTTACAACGGAGTTGGCCAATATATATTTGGTTCGGTATACGGTTGTTTAGACTATTATTATTTTCTTGGTGAGAATATCAAGCAGGTTTTAGAGATTTTCAACAGTTTCATTGGTAAAAGTTCACTGAAACCCAGATATATTTTTGGTAATCATCAGGGTTGTTATGGCTATAGAAATTTGTACGATTTACACGACGTCGTAAGCGGTTATAGGGGTAATGGTATACCTCTCGACGGCCTACACATTGACGTTGATCTGCAAAAGAATTATTGCACGTTTACCATGAACGAAGACTTGTTTCCTTCCGATACGTTCAAACAATTGGCCGCCAGAGGTATTAAATGTGCAACAAACGTTACACCGGCAATTTCCTATACGAACTCCTCTTATAAGACGTTCGAAAGCGGTAAGAAGAATAAAGTTTTCGTAACGGCTAGACAGGTTAACGATCAATCGTCGAATCGTAATCCGACCGATCCCTTCTACAAAGGTGGCGTCTACTACGGTGGTAAAAGGGGAGCGTTTAGTTATTATCCGAATTTCGGCGATAAAGACGTCAGATATTGGTGGGGAGCCCAATATAGGATGCTTATGTACAGGGGTCTAGAGATGATCTGCCAAGATATGACAACACCCCGTATTGCCGATCCGAAGGAGAATAATAGTGTTGAAATTTACCATAATAAAGCTGATAAATGGTACAAATTATCGGATAAGATTCAATCCGATAATCGATCGTTTCCCCTTAATCAATTGCTAACTGACAATTCTCAACGAAATATTACTAATCCAATTGATAATATGAATTGTAAAACGAAAGAATTAATGATAATCAAATCTCCATTTGCAAAAATCACCAATCTCTACTCGTATAATATGCATAAGGCAACCTATCACGGTCTCAATTGTATATGGTTAATTAATCCGTTTGTCTTTACGGGTGTCGGTGAAAAGGGTATCACCAAAGAGGACGCTCTAGAGATTATCGAAGACCTTAAAGCTTGCAATTGTCTAATTGATATTGAACGGGAAAAGAACGTCTACAACGTCGACTATTTTAAGGGGAGAAAATTGAAATTACGGCCCAAGTATAAAAAGTACGAAGAGGAAGTAAGAAAAATCTTGGAGGAGACGGTCATTCTGAGGCGTCTAAGGAGAAATAAACGTAATTTTATACTGGGACAAAGCGAATTTAACGGCACTCGTCGTTTCAGCTGTTCTTTGTCGGATCGAAACGTTTCCGAATGGAATTGTTTGCAGACGGTTATATGCCAAGTTCTTGGCCAAGGTCTAGCGGGTCAAAGTATTTCGGGACAGGACATTGGAGGCTACGGCGACGCTGAAAGTAAATCAGAAGAATGGATCGATCCAGAGTTATTTATCAGATGGATTTGCGCCGGTTGCCTACTACCCTGGTTCAAAAATAACTATACACGCTATGGTAATAAACTTTTCCAAGAACCCTACAAGTTCAAAGACTGCGTCGATAGAGTGGACGAAAATAAAAGGCAACTCTACATGACCGTCGTACCAATTTGTCGGTATTATGTTCAATTACGATATCGTCTAATGCAGATTTTCTACGATCATATGTTCGAGAATCATATAGGTGGATTGCCAATAGTTAAGCCTCTCTTCATTACCGACGAGAACGATACAACTCTATTCAAAGATCATTCGAAATTCGTCAACGACGAGTTTATACTCGGTAACGATATTCTTGTCGCTCCCGTTCTGCATAGGGAGGCGGATTGTTCGAAGAAGGGAAGAAGGGACGTCTACCTACCAAGCGGAAACGATTGGTACGCGTTCAAGAATAATTGTTGGCCTCTTAACGAACCTGTCGAGGGTGGATCGGTTATAGATTACGACGCCGCAATTAATAACGATCCGGATCATATTCCTTTCATCTTGCCGATATACGTACGAGACGGAGCGATTATACCGACAATCGAATTGGAGCAGTACGTCGGCCAACTGAAAAACGAAGGGAAACCCAATCCGATTACGTTAAACATCTATCCGGGAAGGGATAGAAGCTATTGTATGTATAACGACGACGGCGAAAGTCGATCGTCCGCTCCCAAAGGCTACGTTAAATACGGAACGGATCCGGAGGCTAGAAGCGAATATAGAAAGACTTGTATATCCCATTCGTTCAAGGACGCCAAATGCAGAATTGTCGAAATTAAATGGTTGCATAACAATTATATTCCGTTCGAGAGTTACTTTTACGTTGCCATACTGGACGATCCGAAACGAGAGGAGGATCCTTTGCATAGTATTCGTATTAAATCGAAAAATTTCAATTATCCAATTAACGAAACTGTCTCAAAGATTATTCGCGCCGACCCAGTGGACGCCGCAAAAACATTGGAGATAAGTCCAACAAACGCCTGGTACTACAACAGAAACGTTGGAATATCTTTTATTAAAATATTCTACGATAAGGAACTACAAAATACAACGCCTATTAAGGAGGACGAAACTCATCGCGATTCTTCCCCAGCCTCTTCACCAACCTATCAACTGCTCATTAAATATAAGTAGCATAACAATTTTTATTCTCTTTTAAAACGAAACAAGGACAACAACCACCATTGTCGTGTCAAGCTTATCTAACAAAATTATAATAATACAATTCTTTCATCTTAAAAAAAAAGATCACATTACGGTAAATTGACGGGTTCTTCCATAAACTTTACTAGAAATTCAAGCGTTACTCCTTCAAGATACTACTTGAATATTAGCAAAAAAAATTTTTATGAGTAAAAAATAGACGCTTCGCAGTCGACAGGATTCGAACCTGTGCGGGCAGAGCCCAATGGATTTCGAGTCCATCGCCTTAACCACTCGGCCACGACTGCTACGGGGTAATTAACGTTTATTTTCAGAATAGATTCACGCTAATTAATTAATTTTAACCAACTTTAACTTGTAATTTACTCTATCGAATACGACTATTGCAAGGCAAAGGAAGGAAAGAAGGAGAATGAGAGAAGAGGAACGAAGGAGATAGAAGTATTTTTAAAAGAGATATATTTGTCTATTGTCTTTCTTCGAAAAACATAAAGAAGAAGAAGGAGAAGGAGAAGAAGAAGAAGAAGAAGAAGAACGAAGAGTATTTACAATTTTTGAACGATTATTGTTATTTAGCGTTTACGGAATTGAATAAATAGACAGAAGATGTCGCCACTGTTATATTTTTGTAAAAGATAATCGGAAATTGATCGAAAATAATGAAAGATAAGATAAAAGAGATATATAAACTTTAATCAATAACTATTATGAATAATAAACAAACAGATAGATAATAAAATCTATACGTTCTTCAGTTAAGCTAGATAATAATCGGTCTATTTGAATCGATATAAATAGCCTATATACTAACTGTGCAGTCGTGGCCGAGTGGTTAAGGCGATAGACTAGAAATCTATTGGGCTCTGCCCGCACAGGTTCGAATCCTGTCGACTGCGTAATTTTTTTTTTCTCAATTCAGAAATATTGCTTCCTCATTCTGTATTGATAATGATAATTGAGAGAGAGAGAGAGAGAGAGAGTATCATATTCCTCCTTCTGCTACACCTACAGGCTAAAAAACAAGAGTCTAGATTTAGAGAAAGTCTCTTAGACGACAGAGTTAAAAGATTAACTAAAATGAGGATAAATGAGAGAAATGATAAACTGTTTTCATTTTATCATAAAGATATTCAAAACAACTTGTTCCCAGTAGACCTGCTTAATTGGCTATTGAAAATTAACTGGGTATATTGTTTTTCGGTACAAACAAGTTGGCGGTCCTTTGCATAGTATTCGTATTAAAGAGACGAAGCGTTATAGAATGAAGACTGCTACTCTTCCGCTAATAATCCTTATCTTCCTAACGAGTATAAACCATTCTAGGTTTGCGTTTCATTGATACTACTCATCTATTGTTCATATTCAAATATAGATTCAACAATCGTCGATGGAGGATTAAGATTCTTTCCGGAAAATGTCTTTTCTCAAAGATTATTCTCGGTGCAAACTTATTCGGGCGGAAGCTTTATTAACGTTTTCGATCATCCATTGAGTCGTATCACCGCCAACGGATTGCTAGTTCAATGGATTTTCCTTCGAGAGAATACGTACAACTGCTCAATGGGTTTGTTTTGTTTGTTTGTTTGTTTGTTTGTAATTTCTTTACATACATCCTGTAGATATTTGGAGGAAAACTGAGAATGAAAGATACAAACTAGTTAGCTCTAGCGTTGTTCCAAAAGTTCCTGTCAAGGTTGTATCTTCGTTGAAGCAAGAACGTTTCGTTAGAGTGGAAAATGGCGACCTATTGGGCATTCACGCTATCGACATTCGTAGAGATAAGCATTGTATATCGTTCGTTAAGGACTCGGCATACGTTCATTCCTATCCGACCGGTAGGAGGGTAGGAAGATTGGCGAACGTCAACGTTGGGACGACGGTCCAAATGACAAACCTAGGTGCGCTGAGACTCTACAATATGCAGGCGGTAGTCGTCGAGGGTAATCTTTTACGAATAGGTACTAACTTATTGTCAGTGTTTGTTTGTTTGTCCCTCCGTCCCTCCCTATAAGCCTATTTTTATAGTTTCAGTGAATAGTTCCAACAAACTAGATGGCGTTGTTGTAGGGCGACGATGGTACAATTTAAAGAGGGGCGAATACTCCAAGTACTTTACGATTGAATTGGAGAGTTTAAGTAATCTTCAAGAGGTTGTTATTCTCGCCTACGAAAAGATTAATCAGGTCAACGTCTTTGTTGGAGATAGTCCTATCAGACAGCTTGGTTGGACAATTTGCCACCAAACAATTGGCGGACGCATGTCCATGGAAGAGTCAATAAAACTTTATCATCTCTCTTTAAAATGTCGGGATAATCATCTTAGCGGAAAGTTTGTCATTGTTGAATCGGCCTATTTGTTTACATTTTCCACTATTTTCGCCATCGGACAAACGGTTGACGCGCTACAATTTGCCCTCTTACCATTCCCGTTCGTACTTCCGGTAGAAGGGAATGGGAGATATCAATACAAATGTCCATCGTTAATGAAATGTGCAAGAATATGTAAATTAGATGGAAAATGTAGGGGAATAACCATAATCAATGATAGGGAATTTTATACATCTTCTAGGCCTATTGCGGTTAACCAGACAAAATTTTCCATGAAAAGTCTATATAAGAGATCTGAGCTAAGAGATTTAATTACAAATCATTGCCTATAGAGAGAGAGAGAGATATTCCTTTGCTTTTTGTTTTTTTAAAAAAAAATATCTAAAAGAGGAAGAAATAAAGAGATTTTAGAAAAAAATAATAATACATTGCTTATCGAGCTCTATAAAAAGTTATTGTTGTATTGAAATAGGTTATGCCGGCTCTCATTCATTCTCTCGTTTCACACCTGCGAAGATAAAGAGAGACGAGAAGAGGATATAGAGCGAGAGAGTTTATTCTTTGTCGTTTTTTCCATCATCATCATCATATATGAAAATATGGATAAGATAATCTTGATGTTAATAGTTTGTTTTAATGGATTAACAAGTACTCTTGCGGAAAAGTCAATCTATAATGAGATTAATGGATTAAAGATTCAAGAAAATGGAAAAGCTTGCGTTGAATTATATATTCCTTGTAGAAAGAACGAAAAGAAAGCTCATGGAAGCGATTGTCAAGCTTATTTCGTATGCGGTCAACCTCTTCAACAAACTGACGAAGAAGGAACCGCCTGGGAAGTTCACTATTGTCCTGAAGATCAAATATACGACCTGAAGATAAATAATTGCCAATACAGTCATTTATCCAAATGTAATATTGAAGATAGAGAATTCTGTGCGAAATCTCGACTGATTCTATTCGATGACAAACAGAATCAAAGTAACTTTTATAAACCGGAACAAGTAAGAGATATCTACAAAGAGAAAACAGACTCTTCTCCTTCCGATATGACAAGCAAACAGATAGTCGTTCCTTCCGTAATCGGTGGTCTTTTGATCATAGTTGCAGTAATCTGTGGTATTATCTTCTACCGACGTTATCGAGCACATAAGAAAGCTGAGAGCAGATCAAGAAGACCTAGTCACAATAGCGACCTTCAAAATCCTTCTGGTCAGTTGTTCTTCTTGAATGATCGGCCACATTGGCAACCTACTCGTTTTCAACAAGACAAATGGCAAAACGACGATAGGATCGAAAGATACTGAAATCTTCCTACACTGATTAGGCAACATTCTTCATTAAAAATTCCCTTCCTCATAACATATCCCTGTCTAATCATACGAAAAGAAAAGGAGACAACTCTTCACCATTTACTGTTGTTATAAGAGAGAAAAAAGGTAAGAAGAAAACTAAAGGAGAAGAAGAAGAAGAAGAAGAGGAAGATAACCTGGAAGATAATTAAAAAAAATAAAAATTTTTCTCCTTCTCTGACTAGTCGATTTTATTTATTTTTTGTGTCAAACGTGTAATTCTTTTCTATTACAGACAAAAAATATGCGTGTATTTCTCCTTTCCTTATCTCAAATTAGAGTGGATTTTTCAGAGGTTATACAAATATAGATCGATAATTCCGCCTTTCTATCTCTGTAGCCTGCTCATTCTTTTCAATTGAATTGTTGATGAAAGGGTAAATTCCCCATATAGTTCTTGAATGCTGTCGCCCGTCTTCATTATTAATATGTCACCCTCTCTCTATAACATTGATATTATACTAAATAGGTCATACAAATTGAAGAGGTAAGACATTCGAAGAAAAGGGAAGTTTATTTCTAGTGGTCGACCAATGAACGGCCGGTATGCTATCCTTATACTCTTCTTCTCTGTTTTAGTAAAAATTTAAGCATTAAACTCTCCTTCCGTAGAGTAAGAGCATTAGTATATACATACTTTCTATTAGCGAGAATACTGGCGTCCAATATTAATTCGGTCAATTGCGGTAGAGAACGTTGAGTAGTATTGACCGTCAACGTACTCGACGAAGAAGAAGAAGAAGAAGAAGAGTAGGCCGAATAAGCAGACAATATTTTTGACTGTTCAATACTGTCTCGGAATCTGAATAGAAAAAGAATCCAAATAGGATTAGAAAGAAGCAAGAACGAAATACTACGCGTTCGTCTGCCTTACCCTGGATTATCTTGAGCGTAGGAGTAGGGAGGATATCTGATTTGCGAAAAATCTATTATCTGTTCATCGTTATCATTATCATTATCATCATCAGTCTCCAGACTATCGAACACTGTTTTCATTCCGCATAAACCGTCTACGATCTTTTCCGAATGGACGTCGAAATTTTTTGTAAAAGTTTTCTTTCGACAACCTTGAAAGAAGAGAAAAAATAATCAACTATTACCCATATAAGACAAACAAACAAACAGACAAACAACTTACATTTAACGACTAAAGGTGTAATTGCCGCCAATGGACATATAAAGTAATTGACTATCATCGCTTGAGCAAACTTTTTATAATCGCTGTAAAGAAAGAGAGAGATTAAAGATAAGATAATCTGAGATAATAAAAAAAAAGGGATTAGACAATTTCAGTTAGATGCATACCTAGATTTACCAAAATCGCATAGTTCATCGCTGTTCTTATAGTAATAATTCAAGTAGATTGTATAACTGATAAGATACAAGATGTTTACTTCGTACATAAGAATATAGATAAAGGATTTATATCTATTCTTTAATTTCGTAAAATTTCTAGGAGTCAGGCACAGATAGAACATAAATAGTAAATAAAATCCATATACTGTAGAGGCAATTCCAACTGCACGACTGTTGATGACGAATAAGTTTTTAAAAAATTTTATTTTAAATTTCAAAAATGTTTGTTTTGTTTGTCATTTGAAAGATAATCTACTTACGATTGTTTGTAGGAGGAACAATATTCAATATTAAAACCATTATGGCACGGTTTGCCGAAATTGCATGGATGACGATGGTGATGATGATGATGGTGATGGTGATGGTGGTGATGATAATGATGCTGATAATATCTCTTCATTCTATAATCTCTCCCAAAGTTCCTTAAATCCTTAAAATTGTATTCACGACTCCTATAGTATTCAATCATAAATTTTTCATCAACCATAATTATAGTATGCAGCAATGGTCCAGTTATAATTGTTATAATCATACCGGAAACTGCAATCAGTATCTTCACTTTTCTATTCATCCTCCAAACTTCTCTCCTAGTAACTGTCGTTGGATTGCAAATGAGGGAATGAAGAAATTGTAAACTTGTTACGAATCTTTATGCTTTTTTGAACAAAAGAAAAAAAAAAAGTCATGTATTTATTCTATGATAATGATTCATATCATACGTCTCTTTGGTGTTATTCTAATATTTATATATGAAATTTTGTACAACGCCCTCTTTAAAAATAAGAAAAAGTTTGTCATATTTTTAGAAAAATAGACCTTCTTAGCGTAGGCCTACTAATACCAGCACGACGTTCAAATAATGACTAATATTTCTGTTCAAAAAACGTGGCCAATCGGTATGATTCATTCGAACAGAGTCAAAGCCAGCGCTTAGAATAGACAATGCGGATAGAATTTTTGCATTCTCTTTCTCTCTCTCTTCCAACCTCGCCCACCTTCTTCTCCTATTCAATGTTTTTGTATTAAAAATGAAAGATTTACGAAGTAGACTATGGAATAAATATCAATGATTTAATTGAGCAAGTATCAATATTTTCAATTTAATAATAGCTAGGATTTAGGGAGGGGCAACTTTAATGCACGATTTCCAATAATTGACTAATACGGTATAGCACGACTTTTCGTTCACTTTGAACCTCCTTTAAGCGTAGCATTTAGAGATTATTTAGTACCTCTATTTCTCTCTCTCTCTCTCTCCCTCCTACCCATTTTCTCTGTTCTCTCCTTATTTTCTCCATCTCCATATATTGCGATTTTGGTCCATATTCATTTTATCTCTTCTTTCGATATGGAAGCAAACGTTCTAAAACATAATGTTCTTTACGCTCTTTATGTTCTCTTTTCTTCTTCTTCTTCCTCATATAATTATTCATATTTTAACGAAGCATTATTTATTAATAACGAATTTATAATGATTCTATTTTATAGAATAATTCGCCAAAGTGTTTATTTATTGAAATTTCGTTGATAATTCTCCAAAACGTTCTCTTTTTCGTCTTGTTCCACGAATATATACTTATTACAACTGCAATAACGAAATCAATCAATCAATCGTTGCTTTTATATATTAATAATCTTCGGATATGAAATTACTTAATATATTACATACTATGCTTTTAATAATAATAAACTTATCCAAAAATGTTCTTCATTCTGTTGAGTTTTTTCGTTTTCGTTCTCCATCCGTCCATTCTTCTTCTTTCTCTTCCGTTTCCAATCTGTTTTTCTTAATTAATAATGCGCATTAATTATGATTAATAAATCATCTTTACTTTAACTTGGATTTGTTTTGATAATTGTTTAATATTATATATAAATTTTAATGATAATTGTTTTGCATCGTTTTTGAAACGATGATTTTAAATCTACCAGTTTAATTTCATGAAATAATTGTCTAAATAGTTATTTTTTTTAAAGTATAATTAAAAAACGAAAAAGAAAGAACAGATTAAATAAAGTAAGTTTTAGATAATACGAAACTACGAAAAATATTAAGTTTATTATTGTTTACTGTATTATCGCTCAAAGTATAAACAAAACATTTAGCAAAAAAGTTTAACGTTGATTGATAGTGTATATTTTTTTTATAATATTCCGTTACAAAGTCTATTAGGATTAATTATTAGATGTAAAGAAAAAAAGAAGGAAAAAAGAAAGCTTTTTAGCATTGTTACATTAATTTTTTATTTATTATAAGATAGAGATTGACGAGTTCATTCTAATCTGGTACAACATCATTAGCATTCCTTCTACAAAGACTAGTTGATATCTTTCTAATTGGACTATAAATAATAAAAGTCATAGTTGGATTTGTAAAAGCAATCAACAATATAATAAATTCGCCGTATTTCAGTAATCTATAGGAACGATTCGAGATATCTGATAGCATATTAGATAATATACTAAGGTAGATTATCCACAGGATTATCCTTATAAATAGCTTCACTAATGTCAATTTGGACGATTTTGATGTAGTTTTAACCTTTTTCATCTGCATTTGCATATTGTCAACGTGACTTTTTGCTATTTTTAAAATTGCTATATGAAAGTATAAACAAGAAACAATTGTCGGCACAAAAGCAATAACGCAATATATATATATATAATACAGTTTAAACGCTATTAATCCTCCGCAAAATAATATTTCGCCTGAACTAGATACGGCCAAATAAACTGGTATAAATGAAAATATTGCCGAAAACGTTGTAATGATTATTGAGATCAATAGTGATACTTTTAAATTGCAGTAGTTTGGATAAATGAATGGGAATGATATAAATATATATCTATTGCAGAAGACTGCAATAAGATAGTATTGATTTTGTATAAATATAAAAATTGGTACAACTACTTGTAGAACGCAGAGTAAAGGAGTTGAACGAATCTTGGCGTATTCTTGTAAAATGTTGATTAAATACATCCAAATCACTAATAATAGATCGGTTATTGTCATTGCCATAACGAAAAATCCACATTTCTCTCGAATATGTTTATATCTTGCGAATATTAATGTAATCATAGAATTAAAGCTTAAACAGAGTAGCGATATTAGATGAATCGATGTTCTTATCACATTCAATTCGATTGAACCAACGTCTATTGATGACGTCATGTTTTCCATTCTTTTCTTCTTCTTCTTCTTCTCTTTTTATAAACAATTAGCAGATGAACACTTTCCTTACTTTCCTTTCCGATAGACTGAAGATATACATATATATATATATATGCTAATGAGCTTATTTAGTTATTCATGACTTTAGTTTGTCAAGCTCCAATCTCTATATAAGATAATTATAATAATTGGCAAGAGAAGGAATAAAGAAAAACAACTTTATCGACCGAAAATGTAACAGTTGTTTTTAAAAGCGTCACATTAAACGTTCTCTCTAGACGCTTTCAAAAGAAAATTAAAAGAAAGTGTACCGTTTGTTTTTAAATGATAGATGATAGATGGAAGAGAGATATGATTGAAAGAAAATCTTGTAGCATATGATAATTCCCCGCCGTTCGATATTCAATTGATTTTCTCCTTTAGTAACCCTTCTTAAATACTGCAATTTCTTCAATTGACACGTTTGCTAAGTGGGAGGTGTTTGTTATTTTGTTTGTCAAGTAAACGTTTGACGTTAAGTTCTTAGATTGAAAAATCTCTCTAATTTCTAGATTGTTTGTCTCTTGTTTTTTTTTTATATAGAAAGATGATAAATGATAAGGTATGATATCAATGATAGTTTGCTTTTTAAAAATATATATACAGTATATATATGTTATTCATACAATACCAACTGCATAGTTTGTAGTCAATTTCGGCGTATATATGATCGAAGAACGTCTGCAATAACCATGGAGCATCCGCCTTTGTGATTGTGTTTAGATAACATTGTTTGTTTGGTAAATAGAAATCAATTGACCTTTTTCAATGTAAAAAAAAAATTAATTAGTATGATATATTTTTTTTGTTTGTTTTTGTTTTTTTTAAAAAAAAAATGAAAAAACAAACAACTAACTTGCATTTTGGATTCTTCTCGCATTCGAATTTGCAACCTATTAAACTGGTTATTTTATAGTCTAGACCGGAAGCTGTCCATATTAGATTTTTTTGAGCAATTGCAACGTTCGATTCACTCTTATACGGACAAACTGTACGTGTGTAAAGTTTTATTTGCTATTTTTATCTATCTATCTATTTGTTTGTTTGTTTACAAACCGCATTGAAGTTTGTTGAAATATCTTGCATCTAACTTTGATATAAACAGTTCAGGATGTTGTTCGTTTGTAGCAAAATTTAATTGGCATTTTTTACTTCCATTATAGTAGTTAATTGATCTTGAAATAAGAAATAAAGACTAGTTTGTCAACTCATTTTTTTCTTGTAAGTCTTACCGGCACAAAGTTTTCCTTGAACATATGTCTTTACATTTGCTTAGTAGTACATTCTTTGTCAGTAATAGTTTGTCGCTTGTTCCTTGTATTGAGAGTGCTTTTGCGGAGAGTATCTTTCCCGCATGTTCTTTGTAAGTACAAACTAAAGCGTTTAAAACATTCGTATTAGTTGATAACAACTGCAAAAACA
>CAJFCJ010000159.1:0-25798 GCA_904063045.1 Dimorphilus gyrociliatus
AAAATAAATTAACTCAACTCGGTTTATGCGGATTTAAACTACGGGAAGAAAAACACAACCAGTTTTTGGACTTTATTTATCATACTTTCAACAATTTATTAGTACTAAAACTCAATGATTGTAATCTATGTATGAATGGAATTCAAATGGAAAATCTCTTAAAAAAACATAGATATCTTCAACAGTTTCAAATGCGTGGTAATGTTGTGAATGAAACCAAAAAGTTTGCATTTTTAGTCAGTCTACTGCATTTAAAAAATGTGACAATATTAAACTTGCCACTAATTGAATTTGCTACAAAAAACGAGGAGAATTTAAATATCAAGAAATGCAATTTTGCTTTGGAATGCTTAGATTTCGGAGAGAATTCTTTGGAAAAGAAAGTTTGTCAAAGTGTTTTAAGACTAATTTTATGTTCTTCGCAATCGTTAAAAAAGTTAAACTTGGCTAAAAGTAATATTGAAAATATTGAGCAATATTTTAGCGTTGTTTCCGTTGAAAATAGGAAAGAAAGTTGGGAAAATTCGCCGAAAAATGCTAAATATGTTGAAAGTGGCGAGGAAAGTCAGCGAGCGATGTTTGAGAAATTCAAAGACAAAAAACAATCGCAAGAAAATTTTGGGGCAAATCAGCTGAAAAAGCCCCTGGAGGTTGTAGAAATTAATGACGAATCATTGAATTCTCTTTCTAAAGACTCTTTTGATGAGAGAGTTGGAAATGCAGAAAATGTTGAAGAAAGCCAATTAGAATTGTTTAAAGATGCTACAGAAACTAGTGAAAGTTGTCTTAATCCTGCTTCTAGAGAGCTTTCTGATAAAAATCAATCAAAATATGCCGAATTAACTTTCTTAAATTCTTTGAATATTACATTATTGCTTAGCAGCTCAGCAGTGGAAGATTTATTCAAAATGGTGGAAATGTACACTGAACTAACTGTTTTAAAAATTGTATTCAAGAGTTACGAATCCATATACAATTTAGATTCGAATATTCTACTCAATGACAATAACAAGTTGACTAATTTGAATATATCAAATAGTCAATTAAACTGCGATTTTTTAGACATATTTTCCAATAATTTGCAAAATTTAACATCATTAAAAGATCTAAACATATCTACAAATAATTTTGGAAATTTTACAATAATCAACTTTCTTGAAAAGCTAATAGAAACTAATTTAAAATTATTAAAACTCTATATTTATAATCAAAATATGACTGGAGATAGGATATTAGATATTGTTGTATTAATTGCAAAGATTAAATCTTTACAGGTGTTGAATAGCAGGAAAAAAACCAGTTTTTCAGAAGATAAATATTTTGGTATAAAATTTATTAATCAAAAATTGTTCAATCTTCATTCAGTGGCGATTATCAAAGATACATTTTCAGAAAATATTGAATACGAAAGTTTACTCTTGAACGAATTCATTTCAGCGAAAAGATTGAATATTTTATGGAATTCATCCTCTTTCGCAATAAAGCATTTAACTATTGGAGAGGATCTTTACAAGGCTGAAAATGCCAATTTAAAATTTAGAATGTTCAACAAAGCACAAAATTTGATTTCATTTTCAATTGACTCATCCCAAAGTAAAAGTATCACTTACTTATTACCCTTTCTAACAACGCAGACGGAATTGAAGCGTCTATCGCTATGCTCCATTGATTTCAGCTTGGACGGAAGTACATTGTTTGAGACAATTTCGCGAGTAGTCAATAATCTGGAAGAGTTTAATTTCAGTAATAGTAAATTATCCAGTAATATGTCAGGGGTATTTGGAAAGTTTATTGGATATCAAACAAACTTAACAACGCTCGATCTTTGCGAAAGAGATTTGAGTGGTGATCTTGGAAAAAGTCTATTTGAAAATATTTCACCGCAATTCTGTAATCTTGAAAATTTAAAATTTAATAATTCAAAACTATCAACAAATATGAGTGGATTATTTGGAAAATTTATTGGATATCAAACTAAATTAACATCTTTAGAATTCAATAAAATGAATTTAACTGATGGAATAGGACAAATTTTATTTGAAAATATTCCACCAACTTTCTGTAATTTAGAGAGTTTACAATACGAAAATTGCGATCTATCCACCGATGCGAGCGTTCCATTGGCGAAATTTATTGGAAATCAAAAACATTTAACGTTATTGGAATTTTCAAGAACAAATCTAGCTGGAGATGTTGGAGAGAATCTATTCGAAAATATTACGTCATCGTCACCTGAATTCTGTAACTTGGAAATATTTGAGTACTCTTTTGCCAATTTATCCGATAATATGAGTAATTTTCTCGGAAAGTTTATTACGAATCAAAGAAAATTGCTGGAATTGAAATTTCGCAGTGTAGACTTAATTGGAGATTTTGGGAAAAATCTGTTTGAAAATATTCCATCAAGTGTGAATTATCTTGAAAATTTAGAATTTAAAATGTGTAAATTATCAGTTGATATGAGTGGATTATTTGGAGAATTTCTTGGAAATCAGACAAAATTAACTATATTAGAACTTGTTAGAATAGACCTATCTGGAGATACTGGGAAATATTTGTTTGAGAATATTACACCTAATTTCTGTAATCTGGAAAAGATTATCGTAAAACTTTGTAAATTATCCGCTAATATGAGTGGACAATTTGGTACATTCATCGCCTATCAAACTAAAATAACGTCAATAGAGTTCAATAGAATAGATTTAACTGGTGATATAGGACTCAATCTGCTGGAAAATCTTCAAATAACATTTCATCATCTAGATACTTTCATAATGCAAAATTGTAATCTCTGCGATAGGATGAGTGGTAAATTGGGACATTTTATAGGACGTCAGATAAATCTAAGATTATTGCGTTTCTTCAGCATTGATTTCTGTGGAGAAACTGGAAAAGAATTTTTTGGAAATATTCCATCTTCATTTGAAAATCTTGAAGATATTGATCTACCGCAATGCAGAATATCTGGGGATATGAGCGATGTGCTTGGAAAATTTATTGGACATCAAACAAAATTAACTGACCTAAATCTCACAAGCGTCAGGCTCGTTGGAGATGTTGGAAAGCGTTTGTTTCAAAATATTCCTTTCACATTTAGTAAACTAGAAGAATTCCACTTCTCTAGTAATTTATTATCAATGGATATGTCTGGTGAATTTGGAAAATTCATCGGAAATCAAAGAAGCTTAAGAGAATTGGATTTTTCAGACGCTTATTTAAATAAGGGTGTTGGGAAGAATATATTTGAAAATATTCCATCAACATTCAACAATTTAGAACGTTTGATCATTAAAAATAGTCTCTTAGATAGTGATATGTCGGCTGCATTTGGAAAATTTATTGGATTTCAAACAAAATTAAAATCCTTGAATTTTGATGATAAAGATCTATCTGGTGAATTTGGAAGAAACCTATTTGAAAATATTCCTACTACATTCAATAATCTCCAAAAATTAACATTCAAAAATGCTAAATTATCTGGAGATATGTGTACAGCTTTTGGTAAATTCATTGGAAATCAAACAAAACTGGTAATGTTGAATTTTACCGAAAGAGATTTTACAGAAGGTATAGGAAAGAATTTATTTATGAATATTCCGCCATCATTCTGCAATTTAGAAAGTATATTATTTGACAAATGTAAATTATCTAGTGACATGACTGGAGAATTTGGACAATTTATTGGATATCAAACAAAATTAATGTCTATGAATTTCCAAGGAATAAATCTAAAAGGAGATATTGGAAAAAATTTATTTCATCATATTCCCCCTTCATTTCACAATCTGAAACATTTAACATTTAACCATATTCAATTATGTTCCGGTATGAGCAAAACTCTTGGAAAATTCATTGGATATCAACGAAAATTATCATCATTGAACTTTTATGCAATTGACTTATCTGAAGATAAGGGAAGGAATCTATTTCAAGCTATTTCAGTTGAATGCAGTAGCCTAGAAATACTCCAATTCTATAGTTGCAAATTATCCAGTGAAATGAGCGATATTATGGGAAAATTTATAGGAAACCAAAAGAAATTAAACACGTTAACTTTCAAATGTATAGATTTAACGCAATTCATTGGAAAGAATTTATTTGAAAATATTCCACCATCATTTTGCAATCTAGAAAATTTACAATTGTGCGATACTCGTCTGTCCTGTGAAATGAGCAGCGTATTAGGAACATTTATAGGACAACAATCAAATATGACGTCATTAACTCTCTATCAAATAAACTTAGGAGATGATATAGGAAGAAATCTATTTCATCATATTAATAAATCATTCTGTAATCTACAGAATTTTTATCTTTTATATAATGACTTATCTATAGATGTAAGTTGTTATATTGGAAGGTTCATTGGATATCAGACAAATTTATCAGTGTTGGAATTTCAAGAAGTTGATTTATCTGATGAAAAAGGAAAATATTTATTTGAAAATATTCCTACAACAGTATGTAATTTGAAATATTTAAAAATTACTAATTGCAAATTCTCTAGTGATATAAATCATGTTTTGGAAAATTTTCTCTTAAATCAAATGGATTTATTATATGTATTTGAGAAAGGAAATTTAATAAATGGAAAAGAAGGCAACATATTTCAAGATCTAAACAGCATCACAAACTATCTCTTATAATCAATCCACATGTATTTTCTTTTAAAGCTAATAAGTTAAACCAACTTTATTGGTTGTAATACATCTGTTCAATCCATCTATCAGTTGTTCTTCACCTCTCATCTCTACCTCTAACCTGAGAGGATCTTTTCACTTTCTGGTTTGGTAAATTGGCTATGAGTGCTACAAACTAACTACCATGCTATTCAACTTTCTTATATCTATTTGCTGCAGTACTGTATTTTAAATAAATCATTTAAACTTCAACATTTGTTGTTTAAGAGTGTCGAGTAGAACCAGCACTTGATGATCAGAGTGATAGTTTTGCAGGTGCTAAACTCCTTCTGGAGATATAAAGAGAGATTGATAGTGAATAAGGATTAATAAGACAAACATACAATAGGGTTAGGGATTGAACACCCTTTGAATGGGGAATAGATGGTGGTAGTAGGTTGTAAACAAACATTCCCCAACAGAAGATCACCTCTGGTTCTTTTATATCCTAACCCTAACTATGTAGTCCAAATTGATGAAATGGTGATTTTAACAACAATATCACAAAGATATCCTGTTGACATAGCAAAAAGTGACAGAACAAGTGTAAATATCCTAGAAGATCTCTCAGTGTGTTCCTAACTCATGGTAGCAAGTCTGAAATATATATATATATATATCTAGGGGGTTGGTTTTGTTTGACAGAGGTATACAGACCTTATCCTACATACTATCTAGGCATATATCATTGAGTTGCTACTTGTCCAAAGAAAGTAATGATGTGGCAAAAATGTCCATAATCTAGGCCGTTTAGGAGTTTCATTTATGCAGCACACTAGACGTTTCATTCTGGTTGGAGGTGATAGGGTTTGAAAAGAGCTTTTCAACGATATGCTACACAATCATTTAGCCCTTACAATTGAAGAGTGGCTGAGCTCAAAGAACTAACCCTGAACTTCTGGTGGAAAAATAAAAATATTTTTTTCTGACCACCCAACATGGGGCAAGTTTGAAATCAATCCTACATTTTTGAAAATTTACCCACACTTGGCCTCTGGACCAATTTTACCAAAAGTCAATAATTTTCTAACTTCATTGTCAGGTTAATTACCTGTAAAAACATTTTATCCACCTGGGTACTTGGAGAAATTTTGAAAAAATATTTTGCCCCAAAAAAATTCCAAGTTCAGCCTGACACATTGTTAGGTGAAGAATGAAATATTTTGAATTTAAAATTGATCAAAAAACAAAAATAAACAGCAGACCATGAAAAGTTGGCCTTCTCATTGCAGATGCGTATTGAGTACTGTAAACTCCATTTGGAGGATTGTCAGTCAAACAGTAAAGCATTACAGCTTCAGCCTATGGATTGAATTGAATTCATATTGTACTGTTCTGGTCCTGCCAATTTATTTATTTGCAACTTTTAACGGTACTGGTTCTACTCGAACCTTTAAACAAAGTGTTTCAATTGAAGTGGTTTATTGAAATAATAATACTTCAGCAAGTTATAATATGAAAGTTGACTGGCAGAATAGATAGTGGGTGACAGTAGGTTGCCAAGTTACCAAACCAGTGTTCAATGTTGAGGAAGTAGGAAGATCCCAGTGGGTGTTGGTTCCAGTTGATCCTCCCAGTTTGAGGTTAGCTGCTTGGAGTGAAGCAGTGAGGAGTTATATACTTGATGAATTTTCTCTAGTGTCCAATCACCACTTTACAACTGCCGAACTGTCTAGTTTACATTTATGTTTAGTAAGAGGATGTTACAAGGTTCAACATTTAGGAAGGCTAATTCAATTAACACTTGACCTAAACTAATTAAATTGTATCTTGGCCACACCCTAGGCAAGCATAATTCTACTATAACTTGGCCAAAGCTTAAATGGCACTTAAGGATGAACCTTAAGTATGACTTAATTTTCAATTCTCTGACAGTACTTGTAGATGAATGTCCAACTTTACGCTATTCTCAGGAGGTGACATATCTGTTGAGTAAGAAGTTGGCTATGTAAATATTAAAGCATGAAAATGTGGAAGAATATCTAAAAAAGCCATTTGAAACAACCAGTTTGAAATCTTTAAAGATGAATGTACTTGAAGACTTTTTGGATATTCTGTAAAACTTACTTATTACTAATTAGGAAATAATTTCTGAATGTTGAAATGAAAGATGTGAAAATGGCAATTCTGCATTGACATACTGAAAATTTGAATTTATTGCAAAATCCTGGACATTGTCCTTCTTGGGAAATTGGCTGAGGAGAAAAGTGAAATGGGTTAAGAAGTTGGATTAACTGCTTTTCAATCAAATATTCAACAACAAAGATGAACATGGGTTGGAAAACAAGTGTAAGTTTACTCTTCACAATGATGAAATGTCATTCTTTAAGCAATAACTTAAAAAGTGGCTAAATATATCAATGATTATAAAGATTTTATCTACTGGATTGCTAGACCACGTGACCAATTAATCAGCATTCACAGAGAAATACATTTAAGAAATATCTTTTAAAAATATATTTGCAAAAATAGAAAACCTTTGAAAATTTGAGTAGAAATTCTTAGGTTTTATTTTTTGAGGCATAAACACTGAAGATACTGACAAGTCAGAGATGCAAGAGTAATAAATTCCAACTGTAAATAATCACGTGATTATTTTGAGTGTTTGAGTTGGCAGCTTTTCCTTCTATTTAAATAGTAGCTTCCTCATAAGTAGGTAGCCCGCTATCATCATAATCATCATCACCTTTTTTCATAGAATCATTGTCTGATTTTGGATTACTAGTCTCATTTCCTTCACAGATTGTTTCTGCCCTTTCATTTACGACTTCTGTTTCTGCCTCATTTTCATCTGCCAAGTTGGACATAATGATGGGCTTGGTTTTAAATCTTTGTTTTAATTTTATAATTGTCAAACCAAGTATTGCTAAAAAAATGACCATAAAGTTTACCAGTTTATGAAAGGGGGAAAAGATTTTAGTTATAGTTGTATTTGTCTACCTGTTAACATCAAACCAGTAAATACACATGGTATAATTATCTGAAATTTTCTAGATGAGCTAGAGCTGGAGGTCTTAAAAAATTTTTCACATTTTCTTGGTAGTGAACACGCTGTTTGACGGAAAATAATTTTGAAGTATTGAATGAGACTGAAAATTATTGATAAGTGGTATGACTGCCAAAAAAATATAATGACTACAATTAAAAATATCTGTTAAAGAAAAATAACTACATTTCCCGATCAATTTATTAGCAGATTTCTAAATTAATTGCATACTGAGAGAGAGAGAGAGGAAGGGGAAGGAAAATTAGATGAAAATATTAAATCTTAGAATCAATTTTTACTTTTTTAAGTTTCTCTTTTCAACTATGAGCTCTTGAAAATCACTCAATGAATATATTAGTGGATTTAAAATTGAATTCAAGGGCAAAAATAATCCAATTGTTGCTGAGTATAATGTATTATTTAATTTAAAATCTGGCAGTATAGATAATAAACCTAAAAAACACAGAGTATGAGGGTAAATCAAAACATGGCCAGAGAATAATGTATAGGACTACATTTTTAACATTTTTTTCAGGATTAGGAAAATTGAAGTTTTGATACTTTTAAACTGGGCTATGATTGAAACCCAAGGTTTAACTATTTGCTCTAGGTCAAAAATCATTTATAGTATATCCTGTATTTTCAGTGTCAACCAATGGTAGATTATCTATTTTCAATTTTCCCAAACCTAAATATGAATTATTTTTATAATAGAAAATCATAAAAAAACAAACCCAATACTGAAATTGGCAACCAGCACATTTGATTTGTGACTACTGTTAACAGAGCTGCTGAAAAAATTTTGTCTTTCTTGTTTGTACTTTTTGATTTTGTTTTTGATCTTTTCACAATTTTATGAATGTCAATGTAGAGTATAATAATTAAAATGCTAATTACAAATGGAAAAACACTGAATAGAACAAAATCATATATCCATCCAGTGGTATTTTGATTTCTCATATAAATATTCAAACAGATTGGTGTCATTTCAAATCTCTTCTACAAATGGAAAATGAAAGCTTTGGGTAAAAGAAGAATGTCTTTTTTTCACAAAATATGAAATTAACATTACAAAATGCAATTTGTAAAACTGCAAGTCAGAAGTGTTGTCAAAGTGATGATCACACTTTTTGACTTGATAATTTTTCGGGATAAAATATACTTTATTGATTGATGCCTTTCCAATGTCACTAACAGGACAGAAATGCATGATTGTATCAGAGATAGAACCATTACTGTTTCAAGAATTTGGCATAATGTACTGTGGCGCCACCTATAGTCATTTTCTAGGTATATGCCTCTAAAATATAAATCTACACATGCAATGGCTAGAAAATATGCAGATGTGAAAGAGTCACTCAAATTTAACAGTAATCTATAAGATTTTAATGACGATTTCCGTAAAGTTAATAAGAAAGAGATCAAATTTCCCAATGGTCCAAAAATACCAAAAATCCAAAATATAGATCTTATTAAATTGATTCCAAGGAGATTTGAACATGTGTAGAATAAAGAAGTTGATGGTTTGCAGACAACACCATTTCTTACAAATTTCCAAATATGGCAACAAAGAAAAAATGATTTACTGAAGATTTTCTTTATAGATTTTAAACTTTTAGCAATTTGAAAAAATTACTTTGGAGATAGTGTTGTTCCATTTAGATGAAATTCTAGTAATTGTGAAATACTTATAAGAAAACTATGCTGAAAATTAAATATTTCAGTATTAGAAATTTTCAGTATCTGTAAATGTTTCAAATATTGTTGAGGAATGTCAACATAGTTTAATGGATTGCCAGATATATCTAAATATCTCAGAAAGGGGCATGTAATCTTTCTTATATACCTTACAACTATAAAATTGTTGTAAGAAAGATCAAGACTTTGGAGTAGTTTTAAAGTTACTGTTTTGTTGTTTGTAAAATTCAAATTTTGACCAATGTCTGATAGGCTTAAATAAACAAGATTAGGAAAGATACTCAAATCTTCCAGGTAGTATTCCAAATTTTTACTTAACTTTAAATATGTTATCCCATTCACAGAATTTATATTTTGTAGAGTTGTATTACCGGAAATGGTCAATTTTTTGATTTGATCAGTTAAATTTTAATGAAGCAGTGATTAATTTCCCACTTTCTCCAATTTTACAATTCACCTGGTGCAAAAGTACTTTTGTACAGAATTGATGTGAAAATGTATCTCTTACGTAAAAAAGTTCATCGCTACCATGGTAGCAGTCTATATTCTCATTACAAGCTTTTGTTAATAATATATATTTGGATTGATTTTTACACTTGAAAAATCCCTTTGGAACAAAAGATTCTGTGGATTGCAAAAGGAAAACTTTTACCAAGACTAGATAAAATGGTTAGTGTCCACAGGAAACAGTTGAATTTTGCTTGAATTTATCAGTGCCAGTGATAGTATTGTTGAATGACCATAAATATTTTGTTCACACTAGGCCATTTGTTTGCTTTCCTGTGGACTTTGATTTTTTGTATTTTTAATTTACCACAGTCAATTTCATCTTCATTATTCAAACAGTGATTGATTCCATCACAAACCATTTCAATTTGTATACAAAATTTTCGCTGCTGACATAAATATTCTCCATTCTGACAACTTTTTCTCTGACAATCCCTTAATTCTCCATGTAGAAGGTTCCTTTCTGTTAATAAATTTCCCATGGAATTGTAACTTTTGTCTTTTGCAAACACTCAAGATAGACGTTGTTGTTCACATTTTCACACACATTGCCAAATTGGCAGAGTCGTTGCTTTAAGTATACAAGTTTGAGAACAATGATAATGCAAATCTGATCTACAATCTGGGAAGAAAATATGGCATTTTTTCCCCATTTCAAAACCATTAAGCAACCAGTGGATACTTTACCATTAATAAATGATTGGTCAATTGTATTCTCATTGCCACACATTTCATCAGATGAATCAAAACAATTTCTTTCAGAATTGCAAACTTGTCCATTCTGAATGCATTGGCAATTTTTGCATTACCTAGTTTTTTTCTAGTATGTATTTGTTAATAAATGTAATATATTTGACCTACTTATTATTTCTTGAACTGCATTCAGTTCTTTCTGTTCAAAAAAAGCCAATTTTGATTTCAGATGAAAAAACAAAAACACCAAAACAAACCACAATGAATTTCATCAAATCCATTTGGACAATCTTCAATAAAATCACAAACCAATTTAGAATTTATGGTTAAATTCTTATATGGAAAACAGTAAAAGTAATGATTGTATACATTTCCGCAAATTTCTTGAGCTTCATCTTTGTCAAATGGACAGTCAATTTCTTCATTGCAAGCATTTAAAATGTTGATGTATATTGCACTTGTTGAACAATAAAATGTGTTTAATGGAGGAATTATATTCAAACCCTCAACATTCGAGAATAGAGTACTTTTCAACTTGGCAGTAAAAATGTTGGGCGCTAGTTGCAGTATTGCAGTGTATAAAGAGAATACTGATGTATACCATACTTACTAGTTATCTTTTGACAAATATGACTCTTACTAATTATACTTGAGCAATCTCTTTTGAATATTTTCCATCCTGAAAATGAGATTAAAAGGGTTTAAAAAGGGGAAAAATGTCTGAATCTGTACATTGTTGTATTGTAATTGTAGGAATTTCTGCTTCTCCAGAACAGTATTTGTCTTCTTCAATCATTAATCAACTCGCCAAAGTACTCAAACAAATAGAACCTTTTAAGTTCGTCCACAAATAATCTCAATAAATGTAATTTAGGTGGAAATTAATCAACAAATTGCCAGTTTATCATCCAAAGAATATGTATTGAGTAAATGAGTTTCTAGTTCTAAACAAGTAAGCTTAAACAACCAGCTAACGGTTAAAGAATTGAACTGCCAGGCTGGGGAAATGCATTTCCTTTTATACATTTACCAAAGCTTGGGTTCAATTGTTCAAATGATTAAAAAGGGTGAGACGCAACAGTCTCATAATCCACAAGAAACAAAGAGAACAAAGACTATTACACCTAGATCATAATGATAAGGCAAACATGACATGGCCAACATTTACCACTGCAGATTAAGTCTGCCTCATCAACATCTGGCATTGCCCAAGATGTCACAATTTTGACATGCATCTTTTCCATGTTCTTTGTTCCTTTGTTAACTTCATAGTGGCTCCATCTAATATGGGCAAACAATCTATTTCCTACGAAATAAAAGCCTTTCTAAAGTTCCACCATTATAATTTCTACGAAATAGAAGTTATTCTAGAATTCCTCTAACCTAAAGTCTAAATGCCAATATGTCAATATATCTAAGTGCACAGAATCATTAATCTGCTCTACCATAATTTTTTTCTGTATAATGTTGAAAGCGATCCTAAAAATGAAATATGTAAAAATATGCACAAGTCACATGATCAAAATTTTATGACTTTACTGATATTGTATACAATCGCCTCTTAAATTGTCAAGTTGTTTTAACTGTACAGGAACATTTCTATAATAAACATTTCTTTTAGTATTAGGTAGACGATTGTTCTGAGTAGAAAGGAAAAAAGTCTCATCAGTTGAGCTGTATATCAAGTTGATAAGAAAACTAGAATTATATAAAATAAGGTGTCAACAAGTTCATGGACAGTCACAGACTGCAATTAGCAGCTGGAGTTTCATGACATTATGCAATACGACAAAGTTGACCAATTTCTATTGAAGAGCTGATAATTGCCAAATAGGCGCATCTATTTCTTTTGGCTAAACTCTAACCCTAACCCCAACCCTAAACCTGATTATTCTTTTTCTTTTTTAGCATCATAGAGTGTTTTGTAAGTAAAATTCAAAATGTCTGGGAATCTATTGACATTTCTAACTAATAACTAAAGTTTTCTGTTTACAGAACGAAAGGAATTTTGCAGGTATTTTAAATAGAACGAAAAAGGCATGTTTGTTGAGGTAACATCTATATAACTTAGCATTGATATATATATTTAACTTACCAAATTGAGAGGAAAAACATATACAGGATATGTAATGGTTAATAGTTGACATTCAACTTCTTTATTAATATACTTCCAGAAAAGGCAACAAAGTCTAGGGCTTGGAGCATAGATTGTCTTCATTTGTTTTAAATTTCTTGCAATATTCAAATAATATTGTAATGGTATTCTAGTTTTGCTAAGATCTAAAATTTTCAACTGTTTAACATAGAAGAATACCATATTTGAATTTTCTTAATGAAACATTGCTGAATAATTAAAGTTATAAAATTATCAGCCTTAAAATTAGCATAGATAATAGGGTATTTCTTTTTTGTATTAGTTTCTTTAATATAGAGATTGCCAACAACAAATTCCTATTTTGAATCGAAATTAAGAATAATTCATCCTCCATTTTCTTGATTTTGGCCATAAAGAATAGCTATAATGTTTATCTTTAATAACTTTTCTTTTTCAATTACACCAGTTTTATATGAAAAAAATTATCTTTATTTTTATCGTCGTGTTTTTAATTAAATATTCATAAATACAAAGCTAAACAGTTTACCAATAATATTTTATCCCTAGGGTTAGGGTTAGGGTTAAGAGTATGAGAAATAAAGAGAAAGAAATGGCTACTTTCAGATGAATCCAAGATAAGATCATTAAGACAGAGAGAGATCATACTTTAAGAGTTTAATAATGAATGAACGAGATTATGATCTTGCTTATCATAGTTTAAAAAACAATCTTTATTCCAGAAAATTTAACACCAAAATGTTAAAATTAACTGTTAGCTGGAATAAAATCTAGGTTAGGACAATGAAGTAAGTGGCACTATTTTGTTTTAATAAATGTCAAGGTCATTTTACAAATCGAAGATTAACTTTTAGCTAATATTTCTATCGAGTATTTCTTTCTCAAAAAACAAAAAGGGAAAAAAGGGATACTGATGGGTTAGGGTTGCGGGATCATCTGTAGAGTTTGTCGATCGAATAATCTGGATCATGTCCATTTATCTAATTGCAATCTAGGCGAGCAAGAGTGTAGACTGCTTGGAAACGTGTTTAAAAGTTGTTGCAGTTTAGAGACATAGAATATTCGATATTTTCCAAGGACTCGTTTTGTCTCTGCCAATACACGAAAAAGCGTATCTATTTGGATGGATGCGACAGAAAACGGCCCCAAAAGCATGGTTTTACCCTAACCCTAAACCATCCCTAATGTATCCGTAACCCTTTTTCATTTCTCCTAACCCTTAGATGGGACCCCCTTAACTACAAATCAATAAATGCTTTTTTCCTCCTAACCATTTCTTAACCCAAAATGCTGCCTTCAAATACCCTTCTTGGGGCCGTTTTCTGTTGATCCCTATTTGGATTACTGTTACCTAAATGAGAAAAGTGTTCAAAGCACGGAAACCTATTCAAGAACTGTTCAAATACAGAGAAACCCTCTAGAAGGTATTAATTATATGGGAAAGGCTTGGAGAAAATTTGCAATCAACTCATCTATTTGTCGAATAGTTTAGAGGATGTTAACTTTAATAATTGCAAGTTAAACTAGGAACAATGTCTAAAGATTGGCAATCTTTTAAAAACTGTTCTAGAATAGAGATATTCAATCTTGAATTAAATGAATCTGGTGACATTGGATTAAAGATTAATGGTTGATTGATTGATTGAATTTGTAGATTTATTTAAGACTAGTTTATCAATGAATGATATCATTTAACCTTCTAAAAATAGTATTTTATGAAATTTGAAATCAAATTAATTGTCGTAATTGGTTGTTTATAAAAATAGAAAATATTAAAGCCGAGTTTCAAGTTATTAATTAAAGAGAAGAGAAGAGAAGAAGGATAATTATTTTATGTAAACTGATATAATTTGAAAAATAATTATTTACTATCATTTAAAGATGTTTGTTTAGTATCTAAAAGACAAACTTGTACATAGATATTGCCAGTTTTCTCTTAACTATACTTTTCTTCTCTTTATCAACATGTTGCTTAAATATGGCGTTTTTACTTTGATTATCAATTTTCTTCTGTTTCCTTATTTCGAAATTAAGGCGCTTTTTGTTCTTGAACCAATTAAGGAAAATGAAAATTATATTAAAGGATTTCTATTTGCCGAAACCGATGATAATTCTATTTATTCAATAATGATAACAAAATCTATTTTTAAACTATTCCAATCTGTTAAATATCAAATCTGCAGAGAATTAGGATACGATAAAACCTATTCACTGCTTGAGTATCATTTATCAAAAGTTGAAAATGATGCTGTTTCATTAAAATCTTGGAAGCCTTGTTGCAAATTGTAAGACATATAATAAGGAATTTATAGCTTTATAGCAAAATCTACAACTTTCTATTTTCTAGTAAGTTGGAGGATGAAATGATAAATGAAAGACTATTGTTAACGTGTTATAAACTCAATTCTTCCTGTAGAGAGAAATCATACTTACAATCTGTCTATAGATAAACTTAAAAGATACCTTTTTTCAGTTATCTTCTCCAAGAGACAAGCTGACAATGTTTTTCATCTTTACTATAAGAAAATGGATAAAATATATAAAATACAATCAAATGAAAGTAAAGTTTCCTTATGCCCAAAAAGCGTTTTAACATTAAAAAGAGATCCAATAAATGTTGATCAAGGAAATTCAGTAAATTTAAATATTAAAACAACTAATAATAATTTAATTGTTAAAGTATTGAATAATGGAAATAATTCGAAATTATATTCATGCACATATTTCGAATTAAGAGGTTAATATATTCATAAATTATTGCACTTGTATTAAAGTTTCATGATATTTATACATCTATGAATTAATAAATAAGAATTTAGAATTCTGAGGCACAAGAAACACTTCAAAGAAAGTTTACAAAGATATTTCAAATTTAAATGGGAAAATCTTTTGTACCAGTTTTTTTTTCTTATTTAAATTTAATAACAATATTTTTTCAAAATAGACTGCTGTACTTCTATAATTCGAAATTGTATGGTTTTGGCGTAATGTTATTTGATGGCAGAATTGACGATTTAATAATAAAATCTTTTGTTTGTCAAATAACATTTGAAACTACTGGCCCATTATCAACTCCAGCTTATAGTCTCAATATTAGCAAAGTTAAAGAGAATTTTGTACATAAAATCATTTTTAATAGGAAAGAAAGAATAATATTCATTATATCCTCTCTCTCTCTCTTATATTCATAGGGATCTAGATTTTACGCTTTTAGCAATTGTGTGACAATCAACCCAAATTCAATTGATAACAGAAATACCAGTTGTATATTTAGACAACATCACTTGAATGAAATTTCCAAACTAAAGGCCGTTAGATATAAAAATTGCCACTCTAAAAAAAAATTAGGTCTGGTTCTTAATTCCTAAATGAAAAGCTAATAATTGAAATAAAACCAAACGGAAATAGAACTACAAGCGCTTCTAAATAAGAAAATTGTATTACGTAATAAGCGGGAAATATTATTTCCGGTTTATGGAAAAGACCAACAAGCAGGAAAGAATGATTTTACAGGAGAATTGCAAGTGATATGGAAAAATGTTTTCTTGTATATTTCTTTTATGAATCATAGAGAGTTGTTGTTAGTTTGCAGACATTTGGGATTTAATTCCGGCTATTTGTCATTAAATTATAGAAGTCTTTACAAAAGAAATTTCTTCTTCTTCATACCTCGAATAGTTTGTAATGAAAATTCAACAGATTTCAACCAGTGTAGCATACCATTTCATAAGTTCATTATCTCTTTAAAATTCGATTGTTGGTTTATTGTTTTTCTCTTTTTTAACTGTATTTCGTCCTTTTATTTAGATCTTTTATTGATTTTTCTAAAATTACAACAATAACTTGCTCGAGAGAAGGTGAAATGACCTACTTTTTTGAATATTTTAAAGGAATAACATACCCCTTCTTTCTCTACTTTGTCAGATAAAGAATGTAGTGAAAAAGCAACCTTTCAATACGAAGGAGTTTGTTATTATTCATTTAAAAATAAACGAAAGAAGACTGTATTTGAACATGAAAAATTATGTAAAAGTAAAAATTTAACGTTAAGCGATTTACCAACTTTGAACCCTAATCACGTGATCAGTTACATTAGTTTTCAATATCAAACGAGCGTTTCAATTACATCTTGTACGTTTGTATACTACCACAATCCAGTTTTAAATCCATTATTCATGATTGTTGAAAACTATCCAGATATAAAACTACTGGACAGAGATGACAGACATTTCTATGTGACAAACACTAACTTTCTATCTGATTTAATGTCTAGACAAGACTATAATGCAATTCAAAAATCGTCTTCACATTGTTTTAGAATGTTGAGCTATAATTCATTTCCACAAAGATTGCGTGAAGGTACAATACTCTTTGAGAATAAGCGTCTAAGGTAAGTTTTGAGATGCTTAATCCCCTTACTTATCAGTTTATCAATGATAAAAGGGATTTCTTTGCAAAAGACTGGTAAGAAAATTGAAAAGTTTTTAAAATAACTTCAATGTGAAGCCTTTACAAAGCTAACTCCTCTTTAGGAGAAAATTGAAATCATTCAATGATATTAATGTGACAGTCATTAAAAATACTGATCCTCATATAAGGAATAGTTTAACACTCTGCCACAGCAGTATAGGTAAGTTGAAATCTTTTTCTCTCATTCAATTCCAAATCATTCAATCATTCACCCTTAGATTCATTTCAAAATTCAATACCAAAACTACCAATAGCCTTAAATGGGTCATACTTTATTTGTTACAAGGACGACACCTATATCAATTTTGTATACGTATGCGACGGTTTAAATGATTGTTCATCGAGTGAAGATGAAGAAAACTGCATCCACGAAAAGAGAATTTTTCAATGTTTCTCCTTAAAGGAAACAATTAATTATTCGCTAGTTTGCGATTTTATAGACGATTGCTCGGATAAATCTGACGAAATGTTTTGCTGTAGGTAATAATTATGAAAGAAACTTGAAATAATGTGGCGAAATAAATGAATTTTTCAGCTTTTCAAACATGTACAAACAACAGCAGGTGAAGGATCGCACTGAATATTTAAACATTTTAAAATATGTACCTAAATATCTTTCTATAGTTTCCGGTGTTCAAATGAACAATGTACAAACATTGAATGGAAATGCAACAATGAAATTAATTGTTTCGATTCTAGCGACGAAATTTGTTATGGTAAAAAAGAATGAAATTTTACGAAAAATGATTTTAATTAAAGTTTAAAAATAATTTTCGTAAAAGAATGCAACAGCAATAGCCAATTTTTTTGCGATGGAAAATGCATTAACAACAACGCTAGATGTAATTTTAAAAGTCAGTGCTTCGATGGACTAGACGAAAAAGATTGCGATGCCGTTACAGTACAATCCAGCTGTAAAAATATTATCAATGCTAAATGTTTAATTGAAGAAAGTTCTAAAGGGATTATTCTTAATCCGCCAGGAAATCCTATTAAACAAAAATGCAAATCTTTTATATGTAAACCGGAACAGTATAAATGCGTACTGGAAGGTTATTGTCTTAAAATAGAATTACTCTGTGATGGTATAAAACACTGTCATCTAGGTGATGACGAACTCAATTGCGGTTGGAGTTGAAATAATTAAATAATAGCCTATACATCTACTTCTTCTTTCTGTTGTTTATGTTAGAGAACTACTCACCAAAAGGATTTTTCAAGTGTAGAAAGGAGAAGAAGTATCTACAAATTTCAAATGTTTGCGATGGTATAATCCATTGTCGGTTTGGCAGTGATGAACTACTATGCGGCAGGAAGGATAGAGGGGAAGAAGGAGGAAGAGGTAGCCTACCACAAGGCTGTTCTCTTATAATACCCTACTTTATGGAATGTCTAATAAACACGACTTTTAGCAAACATTTGCACTCGATTCCAAATGAAGTTAAAAGACTCCGTATAATTGGAAATATGACTTGCGCATGCGTAATCGATTCATGGAACATTCGTAGTATTAGTATAAGTAAAAATATGATATTAAGGGAATGGCTATTCAAAAATATTAAGAATATCATTTTTTTAAGTTTGGTTGACAATAATTTGGAGGATGTGGATTTCATTCAAAATCAGACGTTAAGTCTACTTCAACACTTTAATTTATCAAAGAACAGAATTAGATCAATCAAATTTCTGCATAGACTAAATTGTCAAAATTTATTATATTTAGATATTTCCAATTCAAATATTCAAACTATAAGAAAACTCGATACGATTCAATTTAAAACACTTTTAACGCTTTCCATTCGAAATAGTTTTATTAAAGAAATAGAGGAAGGCGTCTTTCAAAGTTTTCGCACCGTTCAAAAGTTGACAATGGAAAGGACGAAAATTTCATTAAATGATATAGCAAATAATTTAAAACTACTCAAAGGAATTAAAACGATCATCACCGAACAATTTCAAATATGTTGCCTCATTGATGAGTATCACGGATCAGAAGTAAATTGTACTGCATTACCGCCAAAATTTATCACTTGCCACAATATAATTCCCAATAGATATACTAGAATTCTATTTTGGTGTTTTGGAATTATAGGCCTATTGGCAAATTTCATCCTATTAATATCATTAATTATATCTGAAGTTGTTTCTTCAAGAGTGTTTAGGTTGAATTTATCATTAGCCGACTTACTAGCGTCAATCTATATCGTTTCAATATGTATTGCCGATATTTATTACGATAAGGAGTCTTTCCTAGAAAATGAAGAAGAATGGAGAAATAGTACAATATGCCATCTGCTTGGCAGTTTAATGTCATTTTCATTGCTTTCCTCAATGTCTAGTATTCTATTGATTGCAATGGAAAGATACGAAGTTATTGTAAATCCTTTTAAAGCATCTAAAATTAAACAATTTAAATATACATTTACATTGATAACAATCATATTTTCGCTGGTTTTATTAACAGTGTTGAATGTGCAGTATACAGTAAGTTGAACAACTGAGAGAAAGAGAGGGATGGATGCCAGAAAGAGAGAATTATCCTAATTCTATCCATGCCCATCCTAATCTTATCTTATTGTAGTTTTTCCGAACCAATGTCACTTGGATTGTTTTTCAATTGGAACTCTTTTAAGGAATTCTATTCAAAGACAACAATCTGCTTCAATATTTATATAAGAAAGGAAAAGAGCGAAGGATGGATATATTCATTTCTCTTCTTTAATCTTATACCATTCATTCAAAGTTTATTTATTTGTTCCCTTTACCTTAAGATATTTATGTATGTCAGAAGATACACTTTAAAAGAGCAACTCACCAAAAGCAAAAATATATCTATTACTGTCTATGTTATATCATTTTCGAATGTACTAATATGGAC
Organism: Dimorphilus gyrociliatus; assembly: GCA_904063045.1. Classification (NCBI taxonomy): domain Eukaryota; kingdom Metazoa; phylum Annelida; class Polychaeta; family Dinophilidae; genus Dimorphilus; species Dimorphilus gyrociliatus. The sequence goes on from CAJFCJ010000159.1 coordinate 20,025, forward strand.
ACCGTTATCCGTACTAGGTTTGTTGACAAGTGCGAATTACAATAAATGGGTTGCTGTTAGGCGGCCATTTTGTGTGTTGTTTATCATTCAATGATATATGTATTTTCAGGATTTATATCATTATTTTTTGATGTGAATATACAAAATGATGTTTATGTGCTGATCATGGCATTTTTCATACCAATTAATCCAGTACTTAATCCGATTATTTATTGCGCTCATGATATAAAAATGTACTGTGATAAGCTGAAATGGCAGAAGCATAGAGCCAAGTGATAGCTTTCTTCATATATAATTAGACAAAACAAATTAGTTTTCATTTCCTTTATAGATTGAGTATGATACAAAAGCTTTTAACAGATTTATCCAACCAATGTAAGTAATTCTACTGGAGTCAATCTATTTATATTCTGCTTCCCGCTCCCTCTCTATAGATATATCTTTTATGAACGATAATGAATTTTTCATTCAAAAACAAACATTTGGTTCTTATGAAAACATTTTACTTGATGATAATTTCTTAAATAATTTTCAGTATCTAATCTGTTTAAAAGATGTTATTAAAGGTTTAAAATTATTATTTCATCATCAATTGTCATTTAGATGCACACATTTACAAGATCATATATTCTACGAGGTAAAAGTTAAAACATTAACGAATACAAAGGTTTCTTATTTACCATTCTTTTTTTTAGAAAGAGAGAAAGAAATACTTTTTGTGTGTAGACCAATTTGTAAAATTAAATGATAAATGTGGCCATCATACCACTGTTGCCTTTCCTCCCCTCCATCATCATCATCCTCCTACCGCAACTGGTAGAGTTGCAATTGACGATAGTATTGACAATATGAAAGAGCTTATTTATAATTTTGGGATATTTGTTAAGACTATTCTCAGGAGAGGGATTGTTAAAAATGGAAAGATTATAATCTAAACAAACAAAAACATTGGAGCCTGTTCTTTGTAGTTCATCTTATTAAATTATGTTTTTTATTCATTAAACACTTTTACCTAGTTCTTGACCTTGTATTACTTACATTTTTTATTCTTACTATCATATATAGTCGCCTTAAAATACACTTGTTTGTAAAACATTTTCCAAGAGATAATTTAAAAGTTCCTTCAATTTCCCTCATAAACATCGAAGTGGACCATAAAAAGACTGTTACGTAAAATACATCTTCATAAGCAGATAAATCGTTGATAAAAGTGAATCTTGGATTAGTCAAAGATTTCAAATATTCCAATTTTTTTGTCTTAATATCCCATTCCAATGTAGGCTTTCAAGGCAGCAGGAAAAGCTAATTTAGCTCTCTACAAGGCGGTCTCTTAGTCTGGAGAGCTTTTTCACCTAATATTATCTATCATGCTGGTCATTTTTCGGTCGATGGAGTCTTGAACAGAAATCCACTTTTATTGGACTTGTATTTACAACACAAATTTATTGATTTTGGCCAAATCCTGTTAGTCTGCTTTAAAATTACCTCTGACTACAGATGGCACTATACTGGATTGTATATTGATACGTTTTACTAGTTGAAAGAGCAAACCTCTACAATACGCAACGTTTTTAAAAAAATCATAAAATGATTATTAAATACATAAAATTTTTGTCATAAATTTCTACATTAGCAAAAGCTGTTGGTAAAACTCAATTTAATACTGACTTTACTCTGAAATTCCAAAGTCACAATACTCAAGATTGTGAAAAATGTTTTATTCAGAATATCCACAATGATTCTTTTGAGTAGATTGGCAAATTGACAGATTTGCACTTGAACAATACTTGAACGAATTCTATCCATTCTTATAGATTTTTGATAGGAAAGATAGTGTAAATTCTATATACATAGCTCAAAATTGGAAAGCATGCACCAGATTTGAGAAGTATGATGGAAAAAGACTTTCTCCTCAAACTATTATATAAAAACGGGTACTATTTTACTTTACAGTAATTTCTATTTAAAAATTTTTCATAAAACTGAGCAGAAAAACGTTTGGTCTTCTTCCTTGATTCTGCCAAATAGTTAGATAAAAGTCAGACCGAAACCTAATTAAAAAATCTATTATCATAGATAAAAGATGTGGATAAATTGGAATTCTATTTCGAACTTCTCTATTTTTTTACTATTATTATTATTAAAATACGATTTAATCCTAAACAAAGATTCCGTTTGAAAAGTTACTGTTGTTAAATAATCTTTCATGAATTATTGATTGTTACAAAGGCCAGTTGTCTTTTTAAAACACTTTAATACGTACTCTCCACTAGGAAAAGATTTGTGAGGCTTCCGTTCCAAGCTGCAATAACTAATAATAGAAATTATTTAAAGAATAGATTATGGATTGCTAGTTAGAGAGAGATTAATAATCCATACAATTCCTGTTCTTAACTTTTAGTCAGCTAATTTCTCTGGGCGTCTAATTATTTTGTTTACTGAGTTTTTTCATTGAGTAGACGTTTACAAAAAATATTTCATCATTTCCATCTTCGAAATTATTTATTAATATGATAAATTTCTTAAATCTGGTATAACAGTTTCCGTCACTTTTATCATTGCAGTCTACCGTACCATCGCAAACCTGGCCTGAGTAGCCAGCCTTTGTTTACTTTGAATATTTGAATATAGTTGTATTTGTTAATGTTAATTCATAATTAATATTTTCATGTTGTTGTCGTAGAATTTAAATATTGATAGGGTTAGGCTAACCCTAACCCTAACCTCTTTGTTTTGAGAACATAACTTCAAGCAAATGTGAATTTTGTAAACCTTCCAACCAATTGGAACCATATTTCAAAGACATATGACTCATCAATTTAACAAATTCGTCTTTAAGCTCAAGAGTTGAAAGATTTTTGTCAGTAATATTTGCATGCAGATAACTAAACAATTCTTTCATCTCATTGAGAACTTCATAGAAATAGTCATTCAGAACAATTTTATTTATATTCAATCTAATCTCTCTTTCAATTGTAAATGACATTTCAAAAGTAGACATTCCAGTATGAAAAAATTCCTCAATTGTTTTTGGTTGAATATTACTTGAGTAAATTCTCAATTTCTGATACCTGAATACAGATAACCTGTTTTACAACATAATATTCAAGTGCAAGACATTTTGTTAATTGTAGAATGACTATAACTACAATTTTTTGGTTTCAAATATGGTTTTAACAAAATGAATAACTTTTTAGAGGTAGGATTTTGAGCTATTAGAGTTTGGGAAATCATAAATTTAAACACAAAGAGGCCTGCCATTGACAGTATTTTCAACCAAATCTCCTTACAAATAGTTTATAAGATTACCAATAATGTTGACTTTCAATTTTCCTTTGTAGGCCTATTTTATCTGTAAATGATATGATTACGTAAATCAACAGATTTTTAAAAATGAAAAAACTTCAAATTCAAACAATGTAGCATTTATCTTTAAGCTAAACTCAATAGATTTTGCCCAAGCATGTACTTTGAGGGGGATAATCAAAAGTGTTTAAAAACGAGTATATGCCTAATTCAGGCCCATTTATCGTAGAGGCCTCTGTTAACTAAAATGTGAATTTTGTTCAAAAACAATTCTAATTTTTATTCAAAGCAGATCAGAAGAAACTATTCAATTGTGTGAAATTGAACCATAATTTCATAAATCCTTTCTTTGTTCTGTTTATTTTCTATAGTTTGTCAGAGATTCAGAACCTTAATAATAACTTTCTGCTTAGGGTTAGGGTAAAACCACAAAACTGTGGGCGTTTTCAACAACATCCCAAAGAAACAAGTTGCAACGGTAGATGAAATTTGTAAATGATGAAGACTCCTATGACTAGTGTTAGGACTCAATATAAAAATGAAGTAGGGTATGTCTAAATGGGGTTATTAAATTATTAATATTGCTTGAAAATGACTCATTCCTTGCTATGTTGTAGACAGACCAGCTGTATTATCTACTCAAAGCAAATTTGATAACTAGCAGAACAATGGCTCGAATGATAAAAATACAACAGAATCAGAAAAATCATTGACTATACTTTCTCTCTGATTCTTTAACAACTTTAAAAGTTATTTCACATCTGTACTTGATTCCTTTTTGGATGAGTTAATAACAACGACTCTACCACAGTCTAAATCGTGAGTTTGATCTGAGTCTTGATATATTTCCGCATTGATGACATGCCCGTGAATAGAGAAGCTGTTTAACACGAACGCTTTTATCCATTCCTGGTCTCCTATGGATGAATCTTGCAGTCAGTTAGGATAGGATTTAGTAATAGGAACTAATATTGTTTAGACAAAACATGCTAATGGCTACAAAACTGAACTATGTCCTGTTAAAACTCTTCTAAGAGTTGAAAATTGACAGATACAAATATCTATGGATGCAGGCATATTCAAGATAAGATGGTGTGTACTGTCCCAGCCCCGAAATTAAAGAATTGGATAAATTTGAACAAGTCCTTTATCAAAGGGATTAGATTAAAATGAAAAAAAAGTGGGGCTAAAATGTTGACATTCAGATACTAAATTTGATTTAGTAACTAATTCTCCAATCATAAAAGCTCATGAATATTCATAAGGACTAACAATAGTTTCCCTGACTTGTACAATAGAATAGACAGATGGTGTTTTAACATTTAAATAAATGTAAAAAATAGATTTGATGAATTATTGGTGAAAAAATTGACATGAAGAAGATTTATAGACTTTGGAAGATTGTTGATAATGAATTATTAATTAAAACCTCTTGAATAATAGAGACTCTCATTATAGTATAAACAAGTAAAATAATTCAAAAAATCACCCTTCATCCGATGTGGTAGAAAACGTCCATAAATCTATGGATTTATCCTAACCCTAACTCAGCCCTTGTTTATGCCTAACCCTTAGATCAGATCCACCTAAGTATATATTAACAGTTATCTTATTCCTCCTAACCATTTCCCACTTTAAAATCTAACTTTCAAATATTTCAGTTATGGCCATTTTCAACCAGTCCCATTCAGTCCTTGTATCTTCTGTTCTGTCAAGGCCATTCCTCCTGCATGAATTTTTTTGAAATTCAACAATTCAATAATTGTTGAAACATTTAATAGAAATATATCAAGTCTATCTAATAAGTTATTAAACTAATGTTTTATTCAGAAAAACATTTCTCTTTTTTTTCTATTGTTGAACTTTTTAATAACATTTTATAGGATTTGTAATGTTAATTTTAGCATAGTAAAGTGACTTGTCTTCGCTCCAGTTTATTTCTCTCTCTATTTACAATTTGCAGTGTAGAAGGATGAGAAAGGCAAGAGCAACTTTTCTACTAATCATCTCAAATTTTATACAGTGCACTTTTTGTGGTTTGTATACAAATCTATTTATCAAAAGTTTAAAAACTATTCTCTCTCTCTCTCTCTCTCTCTCTCTCTTTCTCTTTCTCTCTACTTCTTTCTTTAATTGATAGAAAACATATGCTTGGATGACGAAGACTGCTCACCTCTTGAAATTTGTACACTTAACACTTGCACTTGTAATCTAAAAGTGTTTGGAACAACAATTTGTGATGATGGTAAACTTTGACCAACATCATCATCATCTATCATTTACATACCTTTCCTTTATTAAAACAACAGCAACAGGAATAAGTTTAAGGAAGCAGAGACCTGCAAATATCATTGGAAAAGGTAGAATGCTAAATTCTTCTTTGGGACAATGTTATATGGAATGCATCGTTCATGATTCCTTTGAATGTGTTGGTATTTTTATGGAAATTGGATCATCTATATGTGAAT
>CAJFCJ010000159.1:27031-50991 GCA_904063045.1 Dimorphilus gyrociliatus
TGGATTTGATTTAAAAGTTTCCCTAAACCATTTGAGTACATTTGGAAATTTTTATGTTGACTTAACAAATGATAATCCAGGATTAACTTCAAATCCAGCCAATTCTTCCCGGTGTCTTGAAATATATGGATTTCCTGTAAATAGTAAACATTATTACACATTTTCTTGTGTTAAAGGAGGGGTTAAAGGTCAATTTGTTAAATTTCTCACACATTCTGACCAAAGGAGAGAGATTTGCATTAATGACATTGAAATATTCGGATTATTTTTAAGACTTCCATATTCAAAAAACACAAATTTAGCACTAGGGAAACCAACATGGGCATCGTCATATTACGATAAACATCACGGAAGTTATATGCTAACGAATGGGAACTATACAAATCATTTTTCAACGGCACATGAAGATTATCCATGGTGCAGAGTAGATTTGTTAGGAATATTCGAAATCCATTCAATAGCAGTTGTAAATACAAGAAAACACGGTAAAAAAAAATAAAAATCTTATCTTCCTCTCTGCAACTGATTTTATCTTTTAGAGCATAGAATATCCACAATTAGAGGAATAATCTCTTACAATCAATACGAATTCGATGTAAGAAATCCAGAAAATCACTCTCAAAAGTGCTTCGCCAATCAGGGTAGCATAAATGTGGGAGAATATAGAATATGGTACTGCTTAAAACCGTACCCGATTGGCCGCTATGTAACGTTATATTTAACTGTTCAATCAAATTTAAATATTGTTCAAGTGGAAGTTTATGGCGAGGAAATAATTAATACAAATTTCTACAATTTACCATTAACCGAAGCTGATAGGAATACGAATAATACTGGCCACATTGACATACCTCACGAAGCTCAATACCCTTTGAAAGCTATTGATAGAATGCCGCAAAATGTTTATAGAGATGATTTTTACTTTTCCTGTTCGAGTAATCAGCAATTTGGCAACAATAAGGAAGGAAGGTTTACCTTTTATTTGGATAATCTCTATAAGATTCGCCAAATTGTTGTCCTACTCCAAATATTTTTCAGTAAAAAAAAATATTTTGTTTCAAATCTTCATTATGTAAAAAAAATTTTTCTTTTTTTTAAAGATAATATTCAAAATACTCAAATTGCTGTGGAAAATTCTATATTTGAATTCTTACAAAGACAACTCTGTAATCTCGACAATAGCAATTCTGGAATTGGGGTTTATCAAGTTTATAATTGTTCATTCATTGGTGATAGAGTGTCTTTCTACCAAATTAGTAATAGCCGGGTTTTTGATATATGTGAACTATATATTTTTGGCGAAAAAGAACCTTACAATTCAAAAGGTCAGGGTCAGAATATATTGGAGTTTATTTTGTTATTGTCAAAACTAAAATCTTTTACAGATCTTGGTAAAATCATTATGGCCAGGAAAGGATTTTCAAAATCCTCGCCTGATATAATATTAAATTCTCATTGCAATTTTATTTCGAATGAACATTACATTCAATTTCCTAACAATCATAGGATAACTGCAATTGGTTTTACTCTAGTGGAATCGGTAAATTTCATTTCCGGTTTACATATTTATGGAGTAACTGACAGTGCAAAAAATCTATGCATCTCATTTAAATATTATATACAAATAGAAACATCAACGATATTTACATTTGTCTGTAAAAGTGAACTAACCGCAAAATATATTCAAATTTATTCGTCAGATGTCAATTTTAAAATTTGCAACTATTTTTTAATTAGCAAGGAAGAAATTCAACAAAGCAAAGGGAGTAAGTTAAACAACTGATATTTGCATCTAATTTGCATCTAATTTGCATAAAATTTAGGTAATTATAGATTGAAGAAAAGTAATATGAAATTGAGCAGTAGTTATATTCACTCAGAGTGCAAAGCATTTTCTGTTGTTGATTGCTTGAGAAATTGTTGGAAGAATTCACTCTGTGCAGATATATCATATTTAACGGAAACTAAACAATGTTTACTGAGCGAATTTGATATTTTAACACCTTTTCAAAATGTTATTATGGATACCACAGACAGTATTTGCATTTTCTCACAAAAGTCACATGTCCAATTATCACCAGTTTGCTTTTAAATTAAATCACTGTCTGGTATATTTTGCCAAAGGAGAGTTTGTCCTCGAAATGGGCCAATTTGTTTGTATTTTTTGTGCCAAGCTTATCTTCTTCAACTAGAAGACTCTAAGTTTTGTATGAACGCCATTTAAATTAACTTTTCTCTATTGAAACGTCTTTTTTTTTCAAAATGTTTTCATTATAATTTCAAATGAAATAAAACTTGAAAATGAACATATCATTGTCATTCAAGACAGAGGCAAAGAGGCATAGGTAATGACTGATTAGAATCAATCACTACTACTGTTTTACTAGATTTTTGGATAGTCAGAATTGGGCAAAATGGCTACCAATACTATTAAATGTAACAACTAACACTGCAAAATTTGCCATAGTCTAATGAGTACATTCGAAATACGACGATCAGAATGACAGAGAGCTTCTACATAAGATTCTTCTACTGATTTTGACTATTCTATGAATGACCTAGTTTTATTGAAAACTTTTGCAATCCTCTTCTGTAATATCATAAGAGCTGGTAAACTTGTCTTCATTACAATCCTGCCAGCCTTTGGTGTGGTAGACTAAGCCACATCTCAGAAATTTAAATGATATACAATAAGAAATCCCTGAGCTGTGTTTGGGATGAAATTCATTCTCATTCCTATTCAGTTGCTCTCACAACAACTTGTTTTTTGCTATTTGAAAGTCTTTCTTTAGGGTTAGACAATCAAAAATGATAATAGCAATTGCTAAAGGAAAAGTTGGGAAACTAACTATCAATTTGATAAATGCATTTTGCTAGAAGTCTGTTTGTAATCTTTGTTGCATTTTCGTACCTTATTGGTTACCATATGGAGCTGTTATTCTTTATGATAAGGATGACATACTATCTATAGAGTTATGCGTAGTTGAGCATAGTTCTTAGTGTATTTGTACAAACAACACACTGAGAAACAGTCAAATAACGCAAAGGTAAGTGAAAAAAAATGCTGGCTAACCACTCTTTAGAGTGGAACCCAACAATTGACAAGACTCACCAAGATACGCCTCAAATTTTACCTCTAAACTTAAACGGGGTTAGGTCAGAACGCCCCATTCTTGATTTTGAATGCCCCACTCATGAGTCAGAACGCCCCACTCTCTTTAGAGAATTATAGAAAACAATGCTGAGAGCAAAATATTCTTAAATACCAGTTATTATAAATATTTTTACCAGTTTTTTTTTATCAGTTTATTCTCAGAAATTGTGTTGCTTAAATATAATTCATCTTAGTATAATTAATTTTTTTGCTGTTAATGTCTCACTGAAAAAAGGAGGATGAATTTAAAAACTTGTTGGAAATGTATGAAGAAGTTTCATTGGACTCAAAAGAAGTTTAGATGCAAATTATGTAGGCACTTTTACCATGCTGAATGTTCAAATAGTCAGATTTTATTCTTTAATATTTCTTTTCTATTTAACCATTTCCTCAGATGCAGATTATTGTATAGACTGTTTTAATATAAAAAACAAAAAGCTAATTGTTAAAATAAAAAAGCTGGAAAACAAAAAATCACCAACATGTTCAAAAGTATTTGGAAATGAAACTGTTAGTGAAAGTTCAAGTTCTGAACAGGTACAAAATATTTAACAAATATCTGTTAAAAAAACTATTTAATGTTTTACTATAGCTGAGGTTATCTTTTGACTTTGAATCTAATTTCCCTGATGTTTCAAGTACTCCAGGGAATAATGGAATGGAGAGTTGTGATAAAGATATTGATATTGATAATGATGGAATTTCAAGAGAAGATCAACATCAACCTGCTAAAATTGTTACAGAAAATAGTCCAGTTGTAAGAAGAATTGATATAAATAATGAATCTTCTTTTAATGATACAAGAGAGCTTTGTCTAAATGATAATTTAAAACATGGTTTTGAAATATTTAAGAATGGGAGCAGAAAAGGAAAAGATATTCTTCTTCACAATAATTTTACTTATACTGTAAAAAAATCAACTAAAACAACCATTACCTGGAAATGTAGTCAAAGAACTAAAAAATCACCATGTCTTGCATCTGTAATTCAAAAAGATTTAAAGTTCATTTTGAAAAATTCTAATCACATTCACAAAAGAGAGAAAAATGATATGAGAAAAATTATTGAAGCAAGGTTAAATTTAAAGGAAGCTGCAATTATTGATAAAGACAAATCTGGTAAAAGAATTGCAGAAGATATCAGTCTGAAGTTCAGAAAGGATATTTCTCATATTCCAAGCATTGATGTCATGAAAAGATCTGCTAATAGATACAGAGAACGTGCCCAACCAAAGCACCCAGAAAACATTATGTTTGAATTAAATTTAAATGAAATTCCAGATAATTTTTTCTTAAAAGATATAAAAGGGAAGAAAAGCTGAAACATGATGTTTGCAACTGACCATCAAATTAAATTATTGAAACATTGTAAGATATGGTTTATTGATGCCACATTTAAAATTGTGAGAAAACCTTTTTACCAATTGTTTACAATTCATGGATTTATAAGAAAAGAAGGTGAATATAAACAAGTTCCTTTAATGTTTGTCCTCATGACAGGAAAGAAGAAGAAACATTATTCATTGATATTTGAGGTTGGCTTTCTAAAGTAAATATTTGAGTAAAAATTCTAAAGATATATTTTTCTTTACAAGGAGTTAAAAATCTTAATAGATGGAAAAAGCCCAAAAAAGTTTGTTCTTGATTTTGAAAAAGCTCTTTGGATATCTTTAAAAAATGCTTTTGTTGATTCTGATCTACAAGGATGTGCTTTTCATTTTAAACAAGCAATTCTTAAAAACATACAGGTAAATTAAAGTAATTATAACAATTCTGTTACAGATTTAATTTGTGAAATTAAGAAATTAACAAATACAAATTTTCTTTTTAGAAATTAGGATACATCAAGGACTATAAAATGAAATATATTGAAAGCAATATTTGGAAACCAGAAAATTGGTCAGTTTATAAATTAATAGTTCATACAAATAATCATGTAGAGTCTTGGCATACAAGAATCAATCAAAATTTGAAAAGCAATGAAAACTTTTATACTCTTATCACTGAACTTCATAGAGAGAGCAGCCTTATTGAAGTTTATGAGGATATGTTGGTGGAAAATAAAATGAGACAGAATCAGAAGAATAAATATAAAGATTTGCAGGATATTATCTTTGAGTTGTGGAAGAAGTTTGAAGAAAGAGAATTAAGTTTAGATAATCTCTTAAAGGGTTTAATTGACTTGAACATTGCTTGAAAAATTATTTCTTTTTTTGTGATCACTTATTATATTTGTTTAAGCTTTTGTACTTTAAGACAAAAAATACATTATGCATATATAATTTATATTCAATTGACTTTTTTTAATTTAATAAGTACAGCATTAAAAAATATTATGTTCTTCAAAAATCAGTGGGGCGTTCTGACTCATGAGTGGGGCATTTGAAATCAAGAATGGGGCATTCTGACCCAAAATTGGGACGTTCTGACCTGGGGCGTACTGACCAGGGGCGTTCTGACCCTAAGCCAACTTAAACCTAGTAATTTCTGTTTTACCTAAAGAAAAACACTATCGCAATTGCCTAAGAGATAAGATAAGATTTGGTATTATCGCTTGAAGGCAAACATAATTCATTTTTTATAATTTTTGAGAAAATGCCCCTCTCTTTTCTTACTTTTGTCGCTCTTTTTTCTTGGATTAACTGTATCCCAGTGAACGGTTGTTTAGACAAACCAGATGGAATTCACATTCATCAAAATTGCAGTTCTTATATAGATTGCATCGATAAACATGAAGTTTTTATAAGGTGAACACAGAATGTCTACCCAATTGTTAGTGATTGCTGTAGGTCATATTTCGTCTGTAAATCACGTAGCAATGTAAAAATTGGTAATTGTTCAACTAGTTTGTAGAAATAAAGAAAAAGTTTGAATGAAAAATTGACAGTTTCAATTTCTCTTTAGGATATACCTGGAATGTTTATGATAAACCTGATAAAACGCCTTATCCCTGTAATGGAATAAATGAATGTATGTTATTCTGACTTTTTCTTCCTCCTCTCTCTCCCAATAAACCATTCTTCCCCAATTGCAAAATGAGCAAATTCTATTCTTAACATCCTATTTTCTTTTCTTTTAGCTGTAACAAAAAAAGTAGAATTTCTAAATAATGATACAGAAACTTTAAGGACAAACTGTAAGCTGAGAGAACTTATAGATCTATATTTTTGCAGTTTTAACTATTAAACTATTAAATTATTTTCCAGTAAGAATAACTGCGTCTATTATTAGCATTGTATTTGCTTTAAGTACTATCTCTCAATGGTGCTGTTTTATTCAGGTCTGAGGTAAATATTAACAATATACGAAAACAATGGGTGCAGGAGAAAATGTCCACAGGGGGTAAAGTTCAGGTTGAGGTTAGAGTTACGGAAACTACAATAAACAGCAAGAAAGTAGGTCAGTAGTTAGGTTAGGGTTAGGGTAAGAGTTCAAAATTGTGGACGTTTTCTCCTGTAACCGAAAACACCAACAACTGATTATTTATACAATTATAGTAAAGAACCAGCACAAATCAGAGAATGTGTCTTTCAAAGAATTATTTGCAATTTTCAACTTGCTAACCCAGTATGAAATGAAAAGAACACTATTCGAACCTTTTATAGAAGCCAATAGGGATGCCTGTATATGATACAGAAGGACTCTAAACCTCTATTTTTTAATAGAACAAAGTACGATTAGCACAAATCTTATCGTGAAAAAGTCACTGAATGTGGTGAGAAGGGGCAAATTTAAATTTGACTCACACTAGAGGAATTCTTTGAAAAAGAAAACCATGGAAAAAGTTACTTGCCGAAATTGCCTATTCCTCTCACCTTTTATCTGAGAGATAATTGATTGGGTTTATGGAGAAAACATCCACAAGAGAAAACGTCCACAGGAGAAAATGCCCACAGACAAGACAAAATGTCAACAGATTAAAAGTCAACCAAATGAAATATTATTTGGATTAAAGAATAGAAATGTTTTAGACATATTAATGGAAGTGCCCAGATTAGAACCAACAACAAAATTCCTTTTTGATAGAAAACATGAACTTGAAGAAATCAGAGCAACAGCACTTTGTAAATCTGTTCTAAAGAAGAAGGAATATAGAGATAGAGTTAATAAAGCTATCACAAGAAAACCACCAACTTACAAAATAGGAGATTGGTTACACATAAGAAATGAACAAATTGGTCAAGGAATGAACAGAATAAATACAAGCAAATGGAGTGGACCATACCTTGTAACTGCTACTGATACTACCAAATGTTTGTATGAATTGGAAATATTGGCAGATAAAAGAAAATTCTATCATGCCAGTAGATTAAGACTAGCTAACAAAGAACCTGTAACAGTTAACACAGTCAAAGCAGAGAAACAACAGACAAATGGTGGAACACTTCCTATCAGAGGATCCATAATTTATACTCTGCTAGCAATATGCTGTTTAAACATGGTTCAAGCAAATGTATCTATAACAAAAGCAAACATAACTGTGAGAATGCTACCATCAGTACAGTTTTGCCAAGGACAACAAGTACATCAATCATTTGATTTGGCAGATGAACCAGTATGCACTTTTGAAACTAAACAAATGACCAAAATTGTGGCAAATATCTATGAAATTAAAGCAGATGATCTAGCAATTCAAGCTGTCAAGTGCTTGGTAAAAAGAATAATCAACTTCTACACTCATTACTTTTTTGGAGCAAAGAAACATAGAATTGAAAAACAAACACTGCTTTTGAGTGAACAACAATGTAGAACAATGTTATATACCAATAAAACCTTAAATGGACAGAAACTTATTGAAAAAGGCAAACTTCTTATGTATAATAAAAATAAAGGACCACAATACCAATGGCCAAGAACAACAGTGGTTGAAGAATTTACAACAATCCTTCAAATTGGCAAAGCTTATTGGAATCCAAGTCAAGATAAAATAACAACAAACTTGGAATATTTAGAAGATTGTTCTATTAAACAAAAATTTTGTAGAACTTTGGATTCAATCATTATATTTAACCCACAAAAAGGCCAAAATCTGCTAGGTCATGTATCACCATGGAAGATAGTTTCCCATAATGTGGAATGTGTAAAACTAGGAGGATATTTTTCATGCCCAAACTATGCAATAATGGATTTACCCTATCAAGATAGATATATCAGAGGATATGGTGGTCCTGGAACTAGAATATTGGTACCCCAGAAAGAATATGATTCACTAAGAACTGATCTCACAATTTCAAATTATGCTGACAACAGCATGATAGAAAACACTAAATACAAGATCATTTCAAATAAAGAAGTTACCAGATTGGAGAACTATGTTGGAAAGAAATCATCATTGAAAAAGGGAAATACCACAGAAATGCGAGACATACTTACATATAATGATTGGTACAGACATGGTGACAAAACCTACCATATACTGATAAAACATCATGCAACACCCCTAGTTAGGACTTGGGTTGTCAAAGAAATCATTTCACCTGACATCTGGAACATTAACAATAAGTATATTTTAAAAATGTTGAAAATGGCTAAATTAGAACCTGCCAGACTTGCAAAAACTTGGGATTTTGAACTAGACAAGAAACAAGTTAGTTTCAATCCACTTCCAAAACTAAACACTTGGTATCTAGGCCCAAAAGATAAACAATTTCAAATTCATAGAAAAAATGGAAAATATACACTTTTACAAAAAACACCAATAAATCATAAGAGAAAGCCACAAGAAAGAGTAAAGATTCAAGAATTACACCAAATGAATATACAAGATGCTATAAGAACTTCTGCACTGTTAAACAATATTGACAAAAACTTTCAAAATTTACAAACAGTTTTTAAACAAGTTTCTCAACTTCTATGCCAAGAATTTGTCATGAGGAACAAGATGATAGCATTACTTACACCATTGGCACCTCAGCTACCAACAATACTTGGATCTAAACATGGAACACACAGTACATGATTAGGAGACCTAACAACTCTCAATACATGCACTGAATTAAAAACAGTTCAAGTAGTTTGTGACACAACAATTACAACAAAATATGGATTATGTTCAAAAGAATTATTGATCAAATACAAAGATCTCTTATTCTCAATTGATCCAATACTTCACCACACTTACCACATCACAAAAGAAGATATAAGATATGGAGAATGTGACCAAACACAGCATCTCTTCAAGATCAAGAAAAATCCCTTGGATTCAGAACAAAATCAATATGCAATACATTCCAGCAAAAAAACATTTATTTACTACACAAGGAATGGGTGCAGATTTCAAACTGCAGCAGCACAATCAATCAGAATGAAAATTAATAATGAAATTGAAGAACCAAAATACAACAAGTTTTGGAATACATTCAAGATACTTTGACTAAGCATAGAGAACATATAAATTTTGCAAATGATATAGGAATTGATGCAGCTATGTCAACAACACAGCATTTATTTTCTTCATGGACAAGAAAACCTTACAAAATGCTTATTGATATATTTCTACCAATAATACTAATGCTTGGAATAGGCATTTTCTTTTATTTTATTTGGAAGAAGAAAATTAAAGGAGTCCAATTAACAAGGTTGTCTAAACTATTGGCAAAAACAAAGAAATTACCTTCAGCCCCAACAGCTGACTCAGAAGAAATACCATTGCAAATTTATCCTACATTAACAAAGAATGGTGACACTTTAATTGTCTCAAGTCCTAGACCTTTCATGGAAGCAAGGTCTTAAAGAAGTGGGATGTTTGTACACATACATTTGTCAGCTCTATTCTACTATAGATAAGTAGTATTAAACTTGTATTGTAGAGTACTGATAACACTCATAGATAAGCAGGATTGACCTAGATTTGCATAGTGTGGTACATACACAAGGTGCTGTATTCGTTCTATTAAATCATATATAAAAATAGTTATTTTCATCATAAACTTGAATATTTCACTGAATGAATTTATAAATTTATCAACTTTAATTAAAATTAATTAAAGTTGAATGACAAATATGCTTTTGTCATTAATTTTAGATTTTATTCATTAATTAGTAGTATTGTATACACAATCCTACTATACATAACATATATATTCATCAGATATCTTCCCTTCTTATATACTGATGCTAAAATTATTTAAAACCAATTATTACTATTAGAGTAGTAACTAAAAATGGTCAAATATATAATCCATGTGTTTTCTTGATTGTTGGACTTGTCCTATTAAAATTGTTACATCTTATGCAACTCTTCAACCTTTGAAATTCAACTATTATTTGGAAGAGGAAAACAATAAGAACATGACCATATTTAGAACTTTTCTTTGTCTTAAAAATGTTACTTTTGTTTTTGTGAACATTGAAATTGGTGAACTATCAACTCTTAAAAGAGTATATAAACCCTACGAAATTAACAGTTGACAGTTCAGTTCTCTAACTGATAGCTAGTTGTTTAAACTTGCTTATTTAGAACTAGAAACTCGTTTTTACTCAATACATATTCTTTGGACAAAATACTGGTATTTTGTTGATTAATTTCTACTGAAATTACATTTATTAAACTACTTGTGGATGAACTTGAAAGGTTCTATTTGGACCAGTACTTTGGTAAATTGGTAAATGATTGGAAAGGACCAAATTAGTGGTGACAAACCAGAAACTCCTACAATTACTATACAACAAAATACATGGTGTCTAGAGATTTCATCCTTGGAGATTTCGTCCTGGAGATTTTGTCCAAAACTGGAGATTTCATCCAAATTTGAAGATTTGATTATCAGACATATTCCTCATTGAAGATTTGTATAGATTTGAGGTTATGGTTTGTTTGTAAATATGAATTAAATTATTGTTGGAGGGGTTCAATTCAGGGTTAAAAAATAATCACCTGTATATACACTTGATGAGGGTTAGGGTTAGGTTATTCATCCAATCATTTTCCATCAATATTCACATATTATACTTTTTCAGTTAGGGTTAATAATTTAATTCTTCATTTATGTTTAGAGTTAGTTCCACAATGGAGGATGAATATGAGGAAGAGAACTACTGGAAAAAACAGGATCTATTTATATTTCATCATAAATTTTGTAAATATAATTTAAAACTAAGTTTAAAATAATTTAAATTATAGCATGCATTGTACATTTGTTGTATGTACATATACATACATATGTAATAAAATTGATGGCAATGGGTTTGTAAAAGAATAAAGTGTGGAGGGATAAGTAATTTCTGGTTGATCGTGAAGGGTCTTTGCTAGTTCTAAACAAGCAGGTTTTAACAACAAGCTGATGGTTAGAAGACTGAACTGTACAGAGCCAGAACTGAAACTGACAAGCTTGGGATATGCACTTCCATATATACATTTCACATGGTCAATAGTTTACAAGTATGAAATGTAACAATTTCATATTTCACATCTCATAAATATTGTTTTGAAGATGAAAGATCATTACATCACACTATCTAACATGTAACAGTTTAAATTGGCCAACATGTGGTGTTACATAATATTATGTGAAGTGTGACAATTTTGCCTGCATCTCTTTATGTTTTTAGTTCTCTAGTTGATCTCTAGTTGAACCCTTTAAAATACTAAACATTCCCACCTGGGACTGTCTAGTAATCCAGGGCCACAAAATAAAAGCCTTTCTAAAACTGAATCTTCTCTGAAGTTGATTATAACAGGTTTTCCTTAATATGATATCTACCACAACCTAAGTTTAACTACTAATAAGTGCACACACACACACTCTCTTTCTCTCCTTGTAGTTCATATAGAATATACTTATGCCTTAGTCTTCAGGACGGCTTTTACACTCTATAACTAATCTTTTATAGATAAATTTAATAAAAATTCACTTGCGGACAGTACAATTGTTCAAGGGTTAGGGTTAGGGTTAGACTGAAGACCTGATTATGTTTAAGGTAAAACCACAAAATAAGGTATGTAATGGTTTTAATAGAACCATAAAATAACTGAAGAAACTGCATTGAATTTATTTAAAATTTTATATTTCCTCCTGTAGCATTTAGTACAATGCTTAACTTGGTATAAACTTGTTACGAACATTTAAGTGTTTGCATTTCGCTGCTTCCTGTTAAAACGCAGTTGGTAAACTGGTAAACCATATGTTTTAAGACATATACTAAATATTTGTCAAGATCTTTGAATGAATGAATTGTACCATATTCAAAATCTTCTAATTATGTTTGTCAGTTGAGTATAATGATTTTGAATTTTTACAAAACATTCTAAATCTCTGCTGTTGCAAAAAAAAGAAGAAAACATTGGTACTTGATCTCTTGTTGACAAGTTGGAGAATGAAATAATGTAGAAGATTAAGGGAAATTTCATACAAAAAGGAATAATCAATAAAATGGCATCATTTAAAATATGACAAGAAGATTTTAAAAGTTTTATGTACAAATTCTGCTATTCAACTGAGATCTCAATGTCTTGTTAAAGTTAGACATTCTAGCCTTGACCTTGTTGAAATGTTTAAATCCATTCATTAATTCATTCCCATATTTTGATTTGTTTAGTTTCAATTATCTCTTTAAATCAAATGGTATGATGAGAAAATATTGTGATAAGCCTTAAATTTGACCTTTAACCTTAGATTTTAGAGTATTTTAAACTATAGTAAGAAAATTTGTATCATATACATGCCATATTTCGTTTAAAGATTAAAACATCTTGGAAGCGTTACCACAATGATAAAGAATTTAGAAACTTATGGTCCAATGAACATTTACTTGGTGCCTGTTATTCAAGCTCATCACAAAGGCTGCTTTAAAAATACTCTGGTTACGATATTAGAGAAGTCTGAGATTGTGAAAGATAATGGAAAAGGTCATTGTAACTTTTACAGTTCAAAAAGAGGAACATGCTTCCACACTGTAGTCAACAGATGTTCATTGGCAATCGTTAAAAGAAACTCTTATTAGGGTTACGCAATAACATGAATGCTATTCTTATGCGAGATAATCGAAATCCATAACATAAAACTGATTGGAAACTGATTGGTCAAAATTTGAGACAATTAAATCACTGAACGCTGAAGTTTTTGAATGAACTGATCATGAAAATCAATTAAAAACACTTGTAACTGGCGATTGGATGGATATAATTGTCATTGGAATGTGACAAAACAAGAATAAGCGCCATCAAGAAATTTTGGTCCAAGAAAACAAAACGTGACAATTTACTAGTTGTTGTACTGTAATAGTAGCATTTTCCGGTTTGTCACTGCTTTGATTGAGTAAATGAGTCAAACAAGGATCTGTTGATTGTTGAGTTCTGGTCTATCCTGCACTCACTGCATGACCTTTTTCCATGAAAGTTGACTTTCCCAGTGATTTCGGGTATTTTGTCAGGCCTACTAGAAGTGAATAGAGAAAGAGTTCTCTAAATGCTAATGATAATCATTATAATCGGAGATGTTAGAAGATGAGAGGTTTTTCTAAATAAGAAAGTATATTGAATTTCTTGAAATCACGAAATTTTTTAATTGATGCTTGAATACTAAATTTAAATTTCGTATTCAAATAAACAAATAAAACAATATCGTTTTATAGAAAAGTTGTCAGTTGTATTCTCCATTTAGAAGAAGAAGAAGAATGTCCCTATTCTATAATTTTCTTTCAATCTGTCTCTTATCTTTTTCTGTTTTGGTTGAAAAAATAGACATTTCCAACTACCAGTTTTCTTTTGAAAAATTTGAAACGAGTGATGTGTTTAGTAAAGGCAAATTAAATACGTCATTTAAAACTGTATTTAAAAAAAACAATAACAATAACAACAACGAGAAATGATTGGCTAATATTTTTTTTTCTTTTTTCTTTTTAGCCTCCAAAGTAAAACAAAATATATTTTATCTCTGATTTGTTGCTTAAAAACCAAAGATTGTAAGCCTATATCTATGTATATAGATAGATATTTAAAAATCGTAGTAAATTTAAAAAAAACCCCATTAATTTCATAGTCTTTTTTGCATATGGAAATGTTGAAAAACATTTGTGTCATGGGAACAACAGAAGTCGCCCAGGACAGAAGTCGCCTAGAGATTGATAGAAGTCGCCCAGGACTATGACAGAAGCTGCCCAGAATTGTAGAAGACTTAATGTCTTTGTTCTTTGTTTCTACTGATTTCTGACAATTGAAATATGTAATAAGTATTAATAAATATAGAATTCATCATTTAATAATAATTAAATAGTGAATGAATTAAATAATAAAATACTGGCATTCTGTTGAAGGTTTTACATAAATATCATTTATTTGCTTAAACTTGTGGACAAACTTGAGGTTCTATTTGGATCAGTACAGCAGAAAATTGCTACAATAACAATACCAAGCCTCTCAATATATGATATTACAAGCCTTGCAGACATTTATTATGAAAAAAGTGCAGATACAATGAGCATTTGCTTTTAATTTGCTTACCAACAAATTTCTTATTACAGAAACAAACAATTGTTCTTATAATGGTCATTTTATGCCAGTAGATGATTAATTTCTGTTGGTTCATGAAGATTTTATGCCATGGACATTTTTTTTTTTTGAACATTTTCTGTTAACCCCTATCTTTGGTATGTTACTTGGAATATATATATGAAATAATTATATATTACTCTAATATCAAAAACTCTAACTAAATAAGCTTAGAAGAAAAACTACAAAAAGAAAGCACTAAGATCAAAAGTTTGCTTTTTGAAATTTTACAAAATTTTATTTCTATTTTCTTCCAAAAGTTATAAATATTTTTTTATCATTTCATGAAGAAGTACTCCCATTGAAAGTATGTCTTCTTTATCATTTAATGGGTTATTTAAATAAGCATTTCTGATGTTTAAGCAATATTTTCTTGAAAAACTCTATCATTTATACAACAATTTTTCAAATCATTAACATTAACTGTTTATGTACAAAGATTAGTAAAAAATATTACATTATGAAAAATAGAAGCAATTGAAAATTCTCCCTTAAGTGATATTCCTTTTGAATGAAAAGCCACAAAATTCATCATAAGATCTTTAAACATATTGTAAATTTTACACAAGTTGTGCAATTTGTTTGCTGTTTCTACTCTTTTGAAATATAATGAGTAATTTATAAAACACAAGTTAAACGTTTTTAACTTCCTAAAAAACAATTCAACTTTGAGAAAAAAAGAAAATTATTAAGTTTTTATTTTAAAATACTTAAAATATAATAACCTTTTTGGAACGATTCCAGTTCTACTTTTGCCAAAAATTTTAGTCTATCAAAAAAAAATAAAAGATACAAAAATATATTTCTTTACTTTAAAATATTCACAAATCTTCTTCTTCCTGAATGTTTAGATCTTTTCTATAGACTGAGTAATTAAACAAAAGTATGCAAAATGGATTTGTAATTGAATTTAAAGATGAAAAAATTATAGTGAACCAATAAAAATCATCTGTTAAAAGATCACTGAGAAATAAACTTGAAACACCTAAAGTCAAAATAACCAGCCAAACTATCAGATTAATTAATGTAAGAAAAATGATTGATTTTCTTAAGTTTCTTTTTCTTCCTTTTTCCCCAACATTGATATTTGAATGTTTTATGTTTATTGAGATTTTTATATATAAAATGAAATTAATGAAGTAAAAGCTTGGAATGAAAAGTCCAAAGATAATGAATGATGTTATCCAATAATGCAGTTTAGCTGGCTTTATATAAATGTAGAAACATGTTGGAATAGAAATGTCCATGTCCTTAATAAATAAAAGGAGGAAAGAAAATAACTGAAGGAGACTACTTGGACAAAAATCCAGTTGAAATTAGATACCATTTTATGTTGCCATGAAAGAAAACATGTCATTATTGGAGCATATATATCTTTCTTAACCAGTTTTGAAATTCATGACATTTTTGTATCTAATTTCAACATGACAAAACAAGAAATACTGACTTTTTGAAAAGCAAGTGGTAAGAGTGTTATTATGAGGGAAAATGCGATTAGCAAAAGTACAATTATTTTGGAATGTTTGGAGAAAAGAGACTTTTTCAATGGACTAACAACAGCATAATATCTCTCCACAGTAATTGATAAAGTGCTTAATGATGATAAAATTAAAGAAAATGTCATTACCTTTCCCAAAATTTGACAGAGACTACTATTTCTCCAAACTGTGTCATTTTCTAGGTAGGAACTTGAATAGTATGAATCTACAATTGCTATTGTCATCATATAGCATGATATGAAAAAATCACTAAACAACAAAAGTATGTGATATGAAACTGCTTTTCTAAACACAAGAAATATTAAGAATAATGAAAGAAGATTTGCAAAAGTTCCAACAATTCCAAATGCCCAAAAACAAATTTTGCTTGTAAAGGAATTTAATAATTTTTCACAATTATCAAAAATTTCTAATGATGGTTTGCATTGAACAATTTTACCAAAAAGTTTCCAAGCTAAGCAACAAAACAGAAAATTATCACTTTCAACATTTTCCAATTGCCCCGTTTCCAACAAAATATTTTTCCATGCACTCATCGTCAGAGCAGTGTCAGTGAAAGAAATCTCCCTTAGCCTTTTCAACTGGCTAAAGGAGCCTTCTTCAATATTTTTTATGGGACAATTCACAAATTTAAATACTTTTAGTTCTTTTAACAAAACTAAATCCAAAAAATTGATGATGCCTACATTTGTATGAGAAATATCCAGACAAAACAAGTGGCTGCAAGCCAAATGTTTTCCTATGAAAGATAATGAAGCAATTGAATTGTGGGAAATGTTCAGATATTGTAACAGTTTCAAAGCAGATTTTAAATTCAGATTTGAACTGTTTATTGCCACATTTGTAAGTTTCAAATACACTAGATTTGGGAAGAAATTTGATGAAAATTCAAAATCATTCCCAGCATTTTCAATACTCAGGATAAATAAGTGGAAAGACAATTGAAAGAATTTCTTAGGAGGTGAACCAATCACTTTTATTCTCTTTGTAGATTTCAAATATTCCCTACTTTCCCAGCTCATTTGCAAAGGAACTTTATTGCTCATTTTTTCAAATTTGCATATAATTTCCAGCTGTGAATTTTGGCTGCACTCTTGTATTCCAGTTGGCTTCTTCAAAGTGCACAAAATCTCATCACTTCCATTTAGACAATCCACTTTTCCATCACAAACAAATTCAGTTGATATAAATGGTGGCGAAACTTTGCATTTAAAATATCCTTCTGCTTTAAAGTTATCTGCAAAAACAAATAAATCAACTTGCAACAATTTGATTTTGAAATTGAAACTTTTAAACTAGGTAAACAATTGAAAAAGAAAATTGTATAAAATAGTGTACCGCATTCAGTTTCATCATCACCAAGACTGCAATCTTTCACACCATCACAAATTTGCTGTATAGAAATGCAGTAACGATCTCTGTAACACAAATATTGTCCATATGGACAGGATGATGTTTGGCATTCTGAAATTATGGCATATAGGTTTGTGATTGGCTGCTGCATAGTATTTTTCAAGTAAAAACAAGGAGATGTTTTATTATATAGCATTCTTTCAGATTTTTCCACATTATTTAAACAGTCCTTTTTCCCATCAGCTTTCATAGAGAGTGGAGCACACTTTTCATCCAGATTAGATTCACAGTGAAATTGATTTCTATCATTGCAATCTGTTGAGGAAATGTTATGGACAATTTAATAAAATTCAATGTTTGTGAAGAAAACACAAGTATCATGTCAGACTGTTTTCAAACTCCTGCATTAAGCTGCCTGGTGTGGAACAAATTTCATCTGTTGCATCAAAGCAATTCTTCTCATTGTTGCATATTTGATTTTGAGGAATGCATTGTTTATTTAAACAAGCTCTGCAATTTTCATTGTAATTTACTCTTTTGCAAAACTTGACTTGAATAGTTTTAA
This sequence comes from Dimorphilus gyrociliatus, assembly GCA_904063045.1. Classification (NCBI taxonomy): domain Eukaryota; kingdom Metazoa; phylum Annelida; class Polychaeta; family Dinophilidae; genus Dimorphilus; species Dimorphilus gyrociliatus. The sequence goes on from CAJFCJ010000159.1 coordinate 45,090, forward strand.
TTTATTACCTAAAGCCAGAATTGCATTTTTCTTGTTCTAAATTTCATGGGTGCAATTATTACAGTGTTTTTTGTGTGTTTAAAGTAGACGCTAACCACAATATCTTTCATCAGATCCATCAGAACAGTCTCTTTGATGGTTGCACAGTTTCAGGAAAGAAATGCTTTCACTCGAAGAAAAACATTTAAAATCAAACTTGTAAAAAGACTGACATTCATTTTCATCTTCATTTTCACCACAATCATTTATTCCATCACATTTATATAGAATATTTATGTAAATTTTACTCAGATGACAATAGAAACTGTTTAATGGTTCACTTGTATTCTTTTTATTGAATAATTCAAAATTCTCTGGCCTCTTTATTTCTGAAAAATTGTGTTCAAATATCAGTCTATATACATTATGTCCACCATATCATTGCATTTTCATCAATTTAAGAATTTTATCAATTGTGCAAATTATATAAATAAAACAATTGCAAAACTTTGTTTAAATTATATTGGGAAAGTGTACATAATTGAACAATCTCTATCTCATAGGTGAACAACAATGTGCTGCAAAACAAAATTTGCCTAATAGCTTCCATTGACTATATTGCTCAACTGATAATGGAATACTAAAATCAAAATTATTTCAATATATAGTCTGCAGTTTCAGAAATATTCCATTCTACTTTTTTTTAATATCTGTACAATCTAGTCATTTTTTTCAAAGTGAACAAAACTACAAAAGTGCTGGTTTTGGATCATCTTTTTACAGAAACATTGAAAAATTAAAAAAAAATGCTTACTCTGTAGTTTTTGACAAATTATAATTTTTTTTTCATCTTTTGACCAACAGCTTGTTTTTTCTAAAAGTAAACTTTCAACATATTCTCTCCTAAAAGGTTTATTTTGTCCTTTGTTAATACAGATGTTTTTAGGGAGTGGGTGAAACTGTGCCTAAGTGAGACTGTACCCATGCTGGGTGAAACCATACCCATAAAAGTATAGTTAAGTGAAGATGTAATAATACTAAAGACAGTGATATATAATACTAAGAAAGTGAAAATAAAGAAATATTGAAATATAAAAAATGAAAAATCTGGAAAAAGTGAGGATACAAGAAAGAATACTATGGAGCGTAAATATATGATGTTTAAACTAAAAGTTCATCAGCCAATAATCCTCCAAGTCTATAATTTTCCCAGATTTCAAATATTTTCCTCTCCGTCTGAGTATACTGCTTTTTCTGATACTGAATAATCTTTTTCTCAGACAAAAGTTTTTGGTAGATGATAACTAAAGTTGCTTCTGTCTTTAGTTCAGCTATCAGCCAATAAAATGATCCTTTAGATGCTACTTTATTATTCATTCTATTGTGCTATCCCTCAACACTATTATTTGTTCTTATGGACAATCCATATATAGACCAGTTCTCTGGTTTCCATATGGAGTTCATAATCCAAGTAGCCTCAAAATGTTCTAATAAATCTCCAAACTTTTCTTTTTCTATCAGTTCAGATTTTAATCTGTAAAATGTTGAAGCAATTATGTCAGCGGGCAGAAAACTTAAGTCCATCAGCTTTTTCATGTCTCTCCAGTCTTCTCCTTTTTCCATATACTTCCCAGAGTAGCCAAGAGACAGGAGTAACATTCATTGTAAAGAAAAGTTTGAAAAGTTGATTGAAACTGAATCTTATACCTGAAGTTTCCTGTAAATTGCCTGTGTAAAATGGAAAACACATCCATGAATTTTTGATTCTGGATATATTCTGGATACAGCTCTCCACAGACCCATCTCAAAATCAATTGTAATCTTTTCAGGTTGTGACATGCCAGTCAGATTTCTGATACTCTGAAATATGGAATACATTTCAAAAGTTGGAAAATAAGTTGCTCATGATTATACCTTGAATACCTTTTTATAGCTTTTTCTTTTTTTTGATGTCATAAAGATGAATGCTAAGGGAACATGTTTCATTTCTCCATCTTTTTTTACATAGCTGTGTATAGATAAGAGCTGATAAAATGGAGCCTTCACAATCTTGAATGTTCCATCAATAAATTTTCAATGTTAATGAAAATCCATCATTGATTAGAATGTCTTTTCCCAACTGACTTCCACCTTTAATTATTTGAAAGTTGTCATTCACATTTGCATCTTCATTTGGATTTACATGTATGACATCCTCAGTTATATGTTCTTCAATTTCTTTTTCATTCATGTTGCGGCTATCACAATTTCCATCATCATCAAACTCTGGTTCATTTGAAAGACTATCATTCAACTCACTTGGACTTTCTGCATCTTGAAACTGACACCTTAGAATCTGAATGAAATAGCTGAATAATTATAATAATCATATGGATTATAGAATCATACTAATGATGCATTTCTGATGAATAATTTCATTGCATAGCACACAGGATTTTCTCTTCTCTCTTCCATGTACAATAAGCTTGCAATTTTTACATTTAACTGCCATATTTCAATACTGACTGAAAATATTCATTATATATAATGCTATCTAACAAAGAATTATCATTAGCATTTATTCAAAATGGCTGAACATTCTTTATCAAATAAATTCAATATTTTCCAAATGAAGATAACATGTATAGTGAAAATCTTAATACAAAATTGAACTAGATTAAATTATAAATGAATTTACATTTTTTCAATCCTCCAAGATAAACTTTGTCCAAAAATATTCAGAAAATATGTAAACTCTTTCCAAAGTGAAAGTTTTCTTCTTCAATTTTAAAATGGCTGTCTTTTTATTTTTTAACAATCTTTTTATTGTTTTTGGTTTAATTATTATCATTTAATAATATAAGATAACTAGGTTTCTTATGGGTATGATTTCACTCAGGTATGGTTTCACCCCTATTTGTGTTTTTGTAGGCTTTTGGAAAATACCCATTTGGTAAATATTCCCCAAGGAATTGATTGTATTAATATTGGTTTATGTTAATTAATCAATTCTTTGAGTCACATGTGTCAAGAGGATATAAAAAATGTTTAATAACAGAGTTGATATTTGGTTAAAGGAGAAAAAAATTTGAAGGGCACTTTCATCAATATGTTTGTTGTATATTTTTTTGGTTTAAATGTAAAGACGTACCTTTGTCTGTATCCTTTGAATTTTTTATGAATCACCTCATTATCACCAAGCCATTTTAAACTTTGATCATCATTCTATTCATTTTAAGGATAATGAGAGACTTAATTACAATTTTTTATGTACAATTTAATTGAAAAAATCTACTGCATAGTACAGCAAAATACACATTTGTTTTGAATAGGTTGTTTGTGAAGGAAAAAAATTTACAAATTCCTTGTATTTCTAAATTGAAAGGGCTAAAGTTATTCTTTAAAAAGAATTAAAACTTGCCAATCAGCTAAGAACATGAAAATATTATGTTATAAAAAGGTATAGATGATGAATTTCTTAGCTAATTTCAAACAAAAATAAAAAGAAATATTTCTCTCTTACAAATGCTTCAATAAACAAAGGTATATTTAATGTAATCCCACTTGTTGTTAGAAAGAGTTCATGAGCTATTTTATCATAGGCTTTTAAAGTTACTGTTATAGAATTGTTATGGTGTTTTTGGTTTGTTTGATTTCATAATTCAATTAGATCATTCTACCTATGAACTTAGGTGCCATCTTTTGATAAACTTTAATATATATATGTAAAAGATAACGAATAATAAAATTTTTTTGCAGTGTGGGATAATCTGATAAAGTTAGATTTTTAGATTGACAAAAATTTTCCATATCTGGTATATTATATCCCTCTTGTACATCAAAAATAGAATAGCAAACATCATTTACTAAAACAGTCAAATTTCCATTACATTCTGTGTAGAGAAAATAATAAGTAATTAACAATGAATTTAAAGTTTTCTACCATCTAAAATATTGTTTGAACATTCCAAAAAGAATAATGGAATTTCTTTTACATATGAATAAGCTAAGAAATTTGTATTATCCCTGAAAAGAGGGCAATTAGTGTTTTAAAAACTTTGAGAAATAATTCAAAATTTGAAAGTGGCAATATATAAATATTATACATGTCACCAAATATGCAATCAGAGAGTTTTGTAGCATTTGCATGACATTTGAATGAGTCATAAAATGTTTGATTATTCACAATTTCAAGATGGAGAACTGAATTCAACTGAGCCATTTGTGATGGAATAATTGTTCCATATTGAAAACCAAAAGATTTACATATAAATTGAGTTTCATACAATGTTAGATATTTAAAACCATGCCAATGCAGTAATTTGAATGTTTGAAAATTTCCACTAAATATATCATAAGAATGATTCATTCCATAGTATAATATTTGATTTTTGTTATTAAATAATCTAAAATCTAAATTTCAATGAAATAATATAAAAAAGAGAATTTTTGAATATTTTACCAAAAAAAAGGTTTTATTAACCTGAAGGCCTTGTTGTTAAACCTTCACAATTTGGAATTACATGGTCAACAATGATATGTGGTGAACCCAATTCAATATCACAATAAAATTTTTTACTTTTAACATTGCAGTCTCTTAAAACAGGACTTTTCTAATAAATACAGAATTTATGGTTTTTCTTTTACCTTCCCACCCTCTGTTAATTTTACCTTTTTGAAAACAATTTCGAAACAACTGTTTTCTTTTAAAGTCAGAGAGAAATGTACACACATTTGTTGGCATATATTAATACCTCTATATGCATTACTCCTCTCAAATATGGGTAAGATGGGTCCATATGTTTTTGATTGTATATAATAAAGAAAATTTGAATCATGTACATATGATAAAAAGTATTTTTCAATATCACTTGCATTGTCGATATGTTTTATTTCATAATCTAAAATTTTTTTTGTCATTCTAAAAGTTTTTTCATATATTTGGGACATATTGAAAGTTTTAGTCATTTGTGCTTCATAACTAAAAAAAATACATAATAAGCTTATTCATAAATACAACATTCAAAAGCTTTATAACGTATTTTCAATATTTGAGATATCTCAGCCTGACTTTTTCTCCTGTTATGCCTGATTAATGCATTTAACTGTTTCCTTTTTTTTCATTGTTACAGGCTGTTCTTGGATGTCCTTGCCTGTCATCATCAATCACATCTGTGCTCCCTTCTTTAAATTGTCTAACCCACCTCCTTACTGAACTTTCACAAAGTGTTGTAGTATTACCCAAAAAACACTTTCAGTTGCTTATGAATATTGACTTCAATAATTTGCAATAGAAATAGAATAATTGCTTGCTGGTTTATACTATCATCTATTCTGTGCCACTACTGAATTCTAAATAACTTTTCATTGAAGGATTGTAATCTGCAAAAGTTTTTAGGGACAGTACATAAGTCAATTCACTTTCTATTAATGTTAATAGTATAGGCCTACAGTGTACCATATTAGAGTTATAGTGAAGGGGATAAGGCTTTCAATATGGCCCAGCATAATTGGAAAAGTACAAACCTCGAAGTTCTTGATTTTTGCAATGTAAATAGACTTCTCCAAATGCAAACATTTTAGGCATAACAACTGAAAATTCAATACCCATACTGTAAATATCTAACTCAGACACTAACTCAACTTGAAATGGAATTTGAAGAATAAAATTTGCTTTTGAGCAAAGCAACTCTGTGTCTATGTAATTTTGATAAACTGCAACATAGAATACAAAATCTCTTTCATAGACAATATTATATTTGTCATTATTTTTCACAGCAAATAAGTCTGGAATAGGAACCAGTTTTTTTTTAAATTTAAATAAATGATAATATATTTGAAAATTTTCAAACTTTTAATATAACAAGTTAAATATATTCCATTCTCATTTGATTTATGGTACATTTCTCTAATAAATAGGTCATTATTCAAAATAAAGTATATA